>CM070095.1:6885000-6985000 GCA_036178185.1 Liparis tanakae
CACCGTCCTCACCCCCCTCTCCAGTCTACACACACACACACACACACACACACACACACATACACACTCACACAGCTCCATGCAGAAAACACCACCTCAAAGAGCAGCCAGTCTTCCCCATGCATCACGATATGCAGGAAAGTGGTGTGGTTTTAAAAATTTCGGAGTCGGTGTCTGGGGGAAAAAGAAGCCCCCCCTCCTCGTGGAGGAGACGGGGGCATATAGCGGGCCTTCTTGTGCCTGCCGCGAGGGCCGAGGCCCTTTTGTGTAAAGGAGAGTGTCACATTCCAGCCCTGCGAGGCCCTGCAGCAGATGTCAGCGCGTACACAATGTGGAATCCCTCTTTCTCTCTCTCTCTCCCTCTCTCTCTCTCTCTTTCGCACACACTCAAAGCACACTCATTCTACCCCTTGAGGTTTTTTTTGTCTGTTAAAAAAAAAAAAAAAAGACCTATTTTGCACTCGTTCGTCCTGCACTTGATTGCCGCCTCCACGGTGGTCTCGCTAAACGCGCGAGGCTTTGATACGGAGAAATATAATAAACAAGAGGAAATTAGAAACAAGGCAGACCCCTTTTCTTTCGGGGGGGGGGGGGGCTAACACTAAGAGAGGCGTGCCAGCCATGGAGGGCTCTACGTCCCCCCCCCCCCCCCTTCTCCCCCCTGGCGAAGGCTGGAAGATAGAAATGTATACAAGCGAGGCCTCGGGGTCGTCGGCTCCCGGCCGAGTTCCAATTGGACTTTTGTCTTTTTTTAGCCTTCTTTTCTTTCTCCTCCGGGTACGCATAACTGTCAAACACACATCTGCACTCGCCCCATCAGCATCCGTCACGTCGTCTGCAGAGCACCAGTCTGTGTTCCAGCTGATATCAAGTGGAACAAAATGGAAGCTCGGAACACGTTCGCCACATCCAGCTCATCGTTACATCTCGAAGGAAAAAGGGGTGGAGGTGTGTGTGTGTGTGTCTCGGGGGGGGGGGGGGGGGGGGGGGGGGTAGATGACTTCATTTATATGGTAACCACCTCCTGTAGCAGCAGGAGCTTTTATTTTTGCTGTGTGGTCCCAGCAGAGGAATTTAGGAAAAGAGAAATGACTCACATTTTCTCCGGCATTTGTAACAAATTGAAAAGTGTTTCAGGTTCCTCGTGAGTTGTTTATCATCGACTCGCAGATTCACGGCTGTGCTAATGCGCCACGAGAGCCGTGTCCTTCAACTTGTGACTCAGACAGATCCGACGTTGTGAATATTAAAGTGTTCTGCTGTCAGTGAAACCAGAGCCCCCTGGTGGTGCCCCTCGGAACTACAAGTCCGTCCGGAAGTTGCCACTGTGAACGCCACTTGTCTCAGTTCTGAAGAAGACAACAGATGATCTCACTCTAGTCTCTTTTTAAGGAAAGGCAAGTCATGTGATTATAATAAATGATACGGTAAAAGTGTTGGAGACAAAATGGTGGAATTCCCCCAATTGTTGCATATTGTTCAAGTTTTATTTCAGTTCCTCGTTTGACCAGCTCACTTGACTTTGGCTAAAAGACTTCAACTCCCATAATGCACCACCACCAGCAGGCCAGTGCAGGCTGCTAATTACTTTAAGTTGGAACACGTGGAAGTGGAAGGTCTCTCTCTGAGATAGACAGAGAGAGAGAGAGAGAGAGAGAGAGAGAGAACTTTTGTGGTGATTTGCTTTCCTGTTTTCCTGGTTTTCAATTGTTTGAAGTTCATTAAAAAAAATGTTTTTGAAGGTTTTGAACCTGATGAACCAGCTAAGAAAGAAGGAACACGTACAAATTGAGCTGTGTTGGAGAGAGTTGTCCTGTGCGTCCTTTGGGCTTTATATAGGTTAACTCTTTTTACTTTTAGTTTATTTTTCTCATCATGTTTCATGTATAAGATTTGTTAACACTTCAATTGGTTGACTGTTTCAGCAATGCAAATACACTTAAAGCCCCACTATGTAACTTTTCCACCTTAAAATAACAGCTTGAAAAAAATTGTGCCGCTACAATGACTTTTAATATGTTGATTTGCGCCTCCGCCACCGCCATCGGGGTCTGTGGGCAGAAAACTATGGAGGACTAAAAATGACATAAGTATAAATAAATAAATAAATAAATAAATGAATAAATATAGGAATAAATAAATAAATCCTTAAATAAATGTATAAATAAATGTATAAATGCTTTAATAAATAAATATAAATAAATAACTAAATAAATGTATAAATAAATATAGGAATGAATGAATATAAGTTATAAATCAACAGGACATCATTAAATAAATATATTTCTACATTTCTGTATTTCTTCATTTCTCTATTTATGTGTCCACACGTATTTCTTCATTTATTTATGTGTGACATTTACGTGTCCGTATATTCAAATGAGCTGGGCGGTCCGAACCTCTGTCTAAAGCCTGATTGGTCACAGGAGTGTGATGCACCTGGTGTGTTGTGCTCTACTACTTCTCCTGCCCGGCACATGGTGCTGAAGTTGACTCGCTCAGCTCACCGTTAGCAGGAGTTAGCTGAGACAGCTTTTTTACTTCAGCCGTTTATCAATTTCAAGTACACTGAGAACAGACTCGTGTTCTTTTGCAGTCTGGTCTAGGGGGTCTGGTCTTGGGGTCTGGTCTTGGGGGTCTGGTCTTGGAGTCTGGTCTTGGGAGTCTGGTCTTGGAAGTCCAGACTCTCGAGGACGCAGGACGGTCTTTCTGGTCTTGTGACGTCACCACATCAACTGCTGTTGCTCATGAATTTTTTCCAATTATTCACTGTAACATACTTTACAGTGGAGTACAATGTGTTGCGGTGTTCACTGTCGTTTGGCGTAGGCTACGAATAAAGGGTAATAACTATACAACGTCTCGTAGCTTTCCTGACCCAGGGTCGCTACAATATGAAGTTATGAATCTTAACCCTCAGTCAAATTGACGTAACATTATCTTTTAATAAATAATAAACTATTGTGCTCTTTAGATACTCCCAAACCTATGTATATCTCATGTTTAGCCGCTACGGAGACATCAGAGCCAGCGGAGCATTTAAAAAAGTCCTGCCAAGACCAGGCTGCTGTCGGCGGCCACGCAGCGCGCTGAGCGCCCGGCGCCCGGAGCTCAGCACAAGCAGGACCTCAAATCTCCGTC
This sequence comes from Liparis tanakae, assembly GCA_036178185.1. Taxonomy (NCBI): domain Eukaryota; kingdom Metazoa; phylum Chordata; class Actinopteri; order Perciformes; family Liparidae; genus Liparis; species Liparis tanakae. Next base: position 6,888,142 of record CM070095.1, read on the forward strand.
GCATATCCTTATTTGGCTGAATCTCGATAAACCGACCACAGATTTGGTGCTTAAACTACTAACTTCTCGGCTGAAAACATCCTTAAATTACATTCCGTGACTCAACAACAGTAGTATTTAGAATGTACAGACAAGAACGCATAATAAACGCTGTTCGTCTACAGATCCAAGTGCTAGGGATCGATTGCTTCTGTCTTGCTCCCCGACTCAACCAATCAGGCTTTAGACAAAGGTTCGGACCGCACAGCTCATTTGAATATACGGACACGTAAATGTCACACATAAATAAATGAAGAAATACGTGTGGACACATAAATAGATAAATAAATAAATGAAGAAATACAGAAATGTAGAAATAAATTTATTTAATGTTATCCTGTTGATTTATAACTTATATTCATTCATTCCCATATGTATTTATTTATTTATACATTTATTTATTTATTTATACATTTATTTAATCATTTCTACATTTATTTAAGGATTTATTTATTCATTCCTATATTTATTCATTTATTTATTTATTTATACTTAAGTCATTTTTAGTCCTCCATAGAAAACTGCTGAATGTAAGATGGTTGGGACCGACCCGGTACTTCCGGTTGAGGAACAGGAAGTACTGAAACTTGCTGTCTGGCAGTGATTACGCAACGTCATATAGTGCCAGTCCACGCTCACAGGTGACTTTTTATTTGCTCCGCTACGCGACTCGTAGAGACGGAGTGACATGCTGCTGTGGAGAACACCGGGCCGGGTCTGAACGAGACGCCCTGCCGCTGATCGAGGAAGCGAGCCGCGATCAGCTGTTAGCGAGCCGGAAGAGCCATATATGGCTCGAGAGCCAGACGTTAAATACCTGAAGGGGGCGCAACAGGGGAAAAGTTACATAGTGTCGATTTAATTATTTCCTTGTATAGACATTTAGTCATTCTGTATATTTAATATTGCTATTATATTTTAGTTTTTCATTATCCTTTTGTATATTTTTAATTTTATAATTGCATAATTCTATTATTTTATTATTTCATTGTTTTATTATTTTATTATTTTATTATTTCATTATTATTTTATTCACTGCTGTGCATCCGCTGCTGTAATCCTGCCATTTCTAATAAAGGTTTCTCTTATCTTAATGTTTACTTCAATGATGTGTACATTTATTTTGTTGATTTAGTCTTAATTTACTTTAGAACTCCCATCACTAGTGCAGTCTATATGTTACACTGCTGTGTTTCAGTAAATTGTTGTGGCCTATGTCTCACAAACCGTGCTATAACTCAAAAGTGTTTTCATTATGAAATATCTGGACCCAAAATGGCGTCGTTGTTTGTTTCTTGTCTGCTGATAATCTTCACAACTGGATGAATTCTGCTGTTGTTGCACTCAACTGTCCGTTGGTTTAATTATTCCTGGGTGATGGTCTGTTATCTATATTTAACTGGTCTCAGTTACATAATCACCTGTACCACCCGTTAACATATTTCATTTTTAAGTAGCAGTTGTCCTTGGCGACTGGAGGACTCCTATAGCAGCTGCCTATAAAGCACTAAATCTGGTTTCCTCCATGTATGAACACCCATTAGCACCCTTCATCTCATTTTCTCCAGTGGAAGGGCGCCCCGGGGGGCACTTCATCATATTTTAAGTACCACGGGGGCGTCCGAGATGACATCTTTGCCATAATCTCGATTTTAACGCGGAGGGCACCTCAGGGTGCGCTCACACACCGTGTAACACCACTCCAAACACAATAACACACAGAGATGTTATTAGCAACATATACTCAATATATTCAAATTAACATTTGCCAATATGCATATCGTCACCTTTTAACAGTGTCACTACAGTAATGTATCTATTCATCTTGTTTAGGTGTATTTACATCTATTTAATGTGCTAGCTTGAGTTGGAGCAAATTGTTAATATATGTTAAATACCATGGGGGTGTTTAATTAGACATTGCATCATATCAAATGTGATATATATATATATTTTGTACATATATATATATATTCTTTGTTTGTATATATAACTATATATATATTCTTTGTTTGTATATATATATATATATGTTTATATATATGTAAATATATATATACATATATATATTATATATGTATATATATACATATGTATATATACAAATATATATACATATACATATATATATATATATATATATATAAAATATTGTATATATATGTACAAAGTCATGTTTTTTTGTGTGACTGGTGATGGGAATTCAATTGGAGTTACATTTCAAACAGTCACCTTGTGTCTCTAATCAAGATATCAGATTCCAGTTTGTTAATGAAGTTATTTCTCACATATTAAATCATGCATGTATATAATATTGCATGTGATAGCACAGCAGGACCTGAACTTCACTCTCTTGGTTTTTGCTCCTGGATGCTCTGAAAAGGAGATGGGAGGAAGTCTGCAGTGTGATAGTACACACTCGACGACAACATCTGGATGTGTTTTATCCTGATGATGTTGGAATAATATAACTATTGAAGAAAGGGAAAAAATCTAATCGCAAGAGGCGTCGTATTATAATATTTGTTTCCAACAGAGGAGCCCTTATGTTGCAAGAGAATCACAGATTTGGAAAGATCATTTCTTCTCCTCGAGGATTCCCCTCCTTCGCCGTCCAAAAATACTCCCACCGAAAAGAACCCTGGCTCCGTGCCTCCATCATAATCTCGGTAAACGTTCATGATGCAAACCTGCTTATTTAGGGGTCTATACATCCTCACTTCATCAATACAGTATTGTCCTGTAGTCCAGTACTGTGTGATGATAGAGTCTCTGAGGTTGAGCCTGAAACTCTGTTCATATGCATGCTTTCATATTTAATTTACAAAGGTTTTATTAATAATTTGTTTATTGAAAGTATGCATCAATTCCATATGTACACATGTCTTTCAGAAAATTTATACCGCATGTGAAGATTCTCAGATGATGCCTGCCCATCTTATCCATACTTATATATAGAAATAATAAAAAATAAAAAAATCGGACAAATAACAAAAAAGAATACAGAACGAAACAGAAACAACAAAAAAAGAGGGGAAAAAAGAATGAAAAGGAAAACAACTTATAAACTATAGGGGTTGATCCATTTTCTATTGTAAATTCATTAATTTATGAGAATAAATTCAGGTCTACGAGATATCATCTTTTTTCCAATATTTATTATCTTATAGGGTTAAAGAGCCTTTTTCTCCCTAGAAAAAACTATGTACTGTGTTTTGTACTCATGACTTGCTTCTCCCAGAGTGTTGCTGTCAAGTTTTATATTGTTATTAGTAAATACATATTTGTGTTTTCTTCTCTCACACAACTCACCAACTATCTCGATAAGTTTTTAACCCATTTTACCCAATATGTCAGAAACTATTCCAATTTGTAGTTTTAGAGATGCCATTATCGTCTCCATGTAATAAAAGTATTACAAAGTATGCATGTACTGAGTTTGTGCCGTTCAGTTGTGAGACAATATTGTATATCTGTTTTATGTTAAAGTGCTTCGGTTGTAGTATAATATGACTTCACACATGTTTAGTTTCCAGGTCAGAGGGAGGACGGTCATCAGAGGGTCAATACCCGATCAATAACGACAGGGAGAACTCAGCAGACGCCGATACCTGAACACGTCGACGCTCTGAGACGCTGCCTGTTCACTGGGGCTGCTGTAATTCTGGGACGTGTAGAGAAAAAAAAAGAAGAAACCCCCTCATGTATAATGAATATGATGGATGTGCTGGCAATGGGAAAGCGGCGCATTGCGTAACTCCCCTTGAGGATCGGGTGACATGATCCACATCTCTATACGTACGTCATACATCTCCACTATTCAGCGTTTCCTTATTCCTCCATTTACTCTGAAAACAATGCGTCATGTTATAATCCATCAAATGCAAAGAGTTTTAAAGTATACCTCCATCAGTCCTTTTGTTCCATCTTCATCCCTCCATCTGCTTCTTCATCTTCCAAAGGATTCATCTTGTCACTGATCTGCTGTCGTGCTCATAGAACATCTTTAGGCTGACTGTGGGCTCAGCGGTCAGAAGTTAGCAGGTCCGTCTTCCAGGGGGTTGGCGGTTCAATCCCCGCCGTAGTCGATGTGTCCTTGAGCAAGACACTCAACCCTGAGTTGCGCCCTGCAGCTGCGTCAACGGTGTACGAATGTAACTTGACTGTAAGTCGCTTTGGATAAAAGCGTTAGCTAAATGTTAGCGTTAGCTAAATGTTAGCGTTAGCTAAATTAAATGAACTACCCGGCACTTGGCGGCACATCATAAAAAATATGTCCAAGTCATGTGAAATTACACCTAACTCCCCGGACCTGAACAGCAGGACAGTAGAAACACGCTCTGCATTCCGGGTGTAATACCGCCATAAAAACGGAAAAACTGAACGTACCACAGCGTCTGAATCGTAACACCAGAACGATACGCCCTGCGACAGAAATCATTAATCTCCATCGCACATGGCGCTCATTAATTGGCGCGTACGCAAATGGACCGCTGCGTCGGGCTAAATTATACCGCGGGGGATCGACGGGGAGGAAAAGGCCGCCCGCGTTGCTCGGCGCTAAGTGATGGATGGATAAGAGGTACGGACCGAGAAATGGTCGGGAACGATTCTGCGACGGATTTGTATAATTTTTTTTATCAGAGAGAACAAAAAAAAGGTTCTGGCTTTCTGTTTTCAGATCAACTCACAAAACGAATGAAAAGTGACGCAAACTGTTCTGGCGCTTGGAAAAAAGTTATTGATGTGAGTCTCATGTCAAGCTAATCCAGGTGCATATTGTGGTTTCATATCAACGAATGCCAAATATTTTTTAGGGATTTTTGTAAGAAAATATGACAATTTCTAGAATCACCAAGATAATGACCTCATCGTTAGGCCTATTCTAGGGGGCCTTCAGGCTTCAGCCGCCCTAAAATACTGATTAATGATTGTTAGAATCAGAATCAGAATCAATTGTATTTGTTAATTAAGTTCGCACAAACACGGAATTTGACTTGGTAAAGTGACTCTCAGTGTGCTTACACAAAATATACATTACAACACAATACAATAGAAAACAAAACAAAACAGTGCAAAACAGTGCAACGGTCTAAGAAGTTTAAGACAGTGACTTAAGACAGTATATACAAGGTGGAATGGCTATATACAGTAGCTCTGGAACAGTAGTGCAAGAAGTACATGGATAAATATAAATATCAGCTGCTTATATTTAGCTTTACTTGAGGCAAAAGAAACGGAAACTTAAAAATTGTCCATTGAGCGAGTGTGAACGAGAACATTCGAAAAATACAAGAAATATCTATATACATCTCTCTATTCTTTGCATTACTATATATTATTGTAATGTATTTTTGCCATTGAATGGTATATTTGACACTGAACTAGTTCATCTTTATCAAAGTCCAAATGAGCATAAAATATCACTATGGCTCCAAAATTCTGTCTCTTGTGTTATTTTATAGTGAATGCAGCAAAATCAATACATCTATGAAACAATAGATATCCGGGCCCCCCCCCCCCCCAAAAGAAATTGCGCAACCATTCCTTAACGTAGCGCTCCCCTTGGGGCTCAGCCCCCCCTCTTTTTGAATCCTACAAAACGCCCCTGCTTGGCACCAACTCATGAAGACTCACATTTCATTACACCAGACTTTACATTTTTAATACGAGCCATATGGGCGTCCAATGTTCAAACTGTAAGGTTCAATAATAAATATCGAGCAGCTGGTAGCTGTTACTAATATCCATCCCTTCTCGTCCATGTCTTTTATTAAACTCCATAAGGTGAGATAGCAGGCGGGGTAATCCACCTTAATCGACAGTGTGTGGCTGCTCAAGGAGAAGGAACTCCATCAAATTAGCAGCTGTCAACATTACTTTGAGCTGATCTAAGTTTCACACACACACACACACCATTTTTACAAGAATGAACAGTATTTTAAGTCCTTTTTCTTTTTCTTTTCGAGCCTTCATATTTTACTCACCACCAGCAGAAAGCTCAACTCCCTACACGATACTTCAGAGGAACATCAATCATGTGCCATTAAAAAAAAGTCCTGCATGCTTCATAAACGCCAAGGTTTTATATCAAATTAATGATCATATTCAGCGATAATATTTGGGGAGCTTGTACCAGTTTGTTCCTTTGCCAAAATATGTATTAAGCGTCTTAAAAAGAGTCATTCATTCCTTTATCCCTCACTCCATTGGTTTTCTGTTCTTTCTTTTAATTATTCACAAGCAGACATATTTGAACAAAGGGATCACACACCACCGAGATCCAACACACATCCACCTGCTATAACTCCCAGAAAAACAAAAGAAACATAAGCTGGAGGACAGAATTGAGTTGTTATCCTTGGAAACAGCTGTTCGGGCTCCATTTAGTATGTTCAATCATATCACATTATCTTCATCAGCAGATGTAGTGTGTCACTTGACTTTGTTCTCAGTCTGCTGATGAAGACCACGTGCTGTGGATGAAAACGTCGGGAGCAGCTAGTTATGGGACCTTGTGGAGAGATTGTTTCTTTAAAACATTGTTCAACATGACCTGCTCAAAGGGCTTTATAAGTTACAGCAACAACACCACGGAATAGTACCCTACACATATACGAGAGTATTTAGCTTTAGTCGGTTTGAAACTAATGTAAATAAATGGTTGAATGACACAGTTTAAGTGTGTGATTAAAGTCTATCTGTGTATCAATGTGGATTAAAAGGTGTATATTGTAACATTATCATTACACAAAAGATATGTGATGTACAGGTGTATTGTCGTATGTGAATTTATTTTGTTATTATTAAATAAATATGCACAAAAAAGAAGTGATTTATCGATTTATCTGACAGGGATGACATATTTTCGCAGACAAACCCTGTAATAATAATAAGTTACCATCGCAAGGTTTATTTTCAACAAAATGTCAATGGCATTTTTCCATTGGATTTACATGATTTGATCAGCATGATAATCCATATAAAGTCTGATCTTTGAATAAAACGGAAGCCCTAGAGGACGTATATGATTCAACTCGCTATATATTTGTATTTAGTTAACCGTAGATTACAAGTTAAAGTCAAGAAAACTGTGTTATCTTGAAATATCCACATACATACATAACATAAACCGATCTTTCCTCTATCACATACCATATGTGGGTCAAATCAGCTGACGGATACAGCAATCATACGTTCTCTACATGGACTCGTTCGCCTCTTATTTTGAAAACCGGATGTGTGTATCCCTCCGCTAACTTCACCAATCAGTGTCGGCATAAATCTTGCTCGATACAGTTCATGGGTGGAACACATTCACCGTCTAATGACGTCACCCACACGTTGTAGGGAATAACATAGGACACAACCTTTTTTATCTTCGTGTTATCTTGACAACCAATTACGTCTATTATTAAGCTAAACGCCATAATGGAGTCAAAATCTTGAGATAACGACATCATTTATTTATTTTTTTAAACCTGTGCGTCACGTGACACGTCTGTTTGTGGCTTCCCACATGATTAATGATGATACTGGGCCTGAGCTGCATGGCGTCCGTTAACGTGTTCAAGTCCATCTGGCGCTAAAGACCACGCTGCCATAAATAGTGGGGCGTTCATCACGCACCCATCACGTAAACGAGAGCTTTTCTTTTTTTTTTTGTATTATTCCCCCATCACGTCACGTCCCAGCGTTTAGCGGTGGGCGGCTGTGGATGATGTGGAGGCGGGGAGCTGCTGTCCGTGGTGCTGATGGGGGGAGGGGGGAGGGCTGACGCTCTCGTGTTATGTGCAGCCGCTACTGCGCATGTTGCATGACAGGTAGCACGCAAAAAAAAAAAAAGAGGAAAAAAAAACCTCCATCTTGGGCTTCCCGAGCTGAGGCGAAAGGGCAGCAACACACACACACATACACACACGCGCGCGCACACACTGATTCACAAAAATAACAACAAACCGGGGCTCGCTGATAAATCAAGGGGGGAAAGAATTGGCAATTTGCCGAGCTGTAACTTTTCTCAACAAAATCAAAATCTACAATATTGCGCCAGCTGGAGAAGGATGCGCGAGACGAGAATGGGAGAGAGAGACACCGACTGGTCCGGGGGAAAAAAAGCTCCGTTAACGGCGGTTTGCGCCGTCAGCCTTCTGCGGGTGTAGCTTTTTCTCTTTTTTTTTCTCCCGAGGAACTGACAGGGGGCTGACAAATCGAAAACACGGTAAGTGGTGGCAATGATTTGTGATGGCGGACCTTGGCGTTATTTATGCCCCTTGTAACGCGCGCACCGTGTGACGCGCGTCATCGCGTTATTATGTATTGGCATCTTCCTCCCGCCGCCTCCTCCATCCCCTCCATCACCCATCCCCCTCCCCCCACGTCATGGTCGTCGCCGTGTTCTCCCTCCTGCTTTTCTGATGCCCGACTGTGAGCCTTTTTCTTTTTTTCTCTCTGTGCCACTTATTTACTTTTCTCATCTTGTAACAGAGGAGCAGGGGCGACGCGCATGCCACAGGTTGCGCGCGTGCCCCCCCCGGCAGTCCGCGCGCGTACATTGTTGTGCGTATGCATTTTGGGGGAAATGAAGAAGCAGCTTATAGCACAGGCCTCTCTCTCCTTGTGGATTTAAGATAGATAGCCCATTGACATGTTGAATCATAAATATGACTTACACCAAATCACTATAGCTGTATTATATCGCCGTTAACATAGCTTATAAATAAGAATCACTCCTTGACCTAGATATTACCACCGTCTTACATGGATTAATTTCTACAGAACGACATGACCCACATCTTTACAACCTGCCTGTGTAAATAATAAGGGCTGAGTGGAATTGCCTATTGACCTTGGACCCACGGGACAGACCATTTACGGGACGGACCATTTACGGGACGGACCATTTACGCCCTGCTTCAGTCACTGTCGGCCACTTTATAACGAAGCATCAGCAGCTTTCACATCGCCATGTAATAAAACATATTACGGGTCATGATTTCTTTTTTTTTACATGATGGCGCAGTTGACCCCGGGCAGTTCCAAGGTCAATTCGTAAATTCTGTCATGGCTGAACCCACATTTGACAGATATCTTCTCCTTTTTTTGAGCACGGCGGCCTGCTTCTCAAAGCGCACAAGATTAACGATGTAAAAAAAAAGAGTCGCTCGCATCTGCTCCAAAGCCGTACGTTTGTGTAAAATAAGAAAGTGTGATTGCGGCTTGCGCAAGAGTTTCTTTCCGTCGGAGCGAGCTGACGAGGCAGAAACGTGACGCTTCACGCAGCCTACACATGCACCTTGTAAGTATACTCCTGTATTTCAATTAGGTCAACATCCAATTATCACCATTAGTTGTAATTCATGCTGCTCACAATGCATGTGTGCTCGTCAGCATATTTACACTGCATGTGTGTGTGTTTAATGTTGGCTTGTTATTGCGACTGGCTTTATGGGCTGTCCTATATGCTATAAAACATAATGTTTCCCCCCGCACAAAGCGAGTGTGGCTGCATGTAGTTGGGATGAGGGGAGAGGGAATACAACAAGGTGGCCTACAAACGATAAGAGGGTCAACACGTTGTTTACTGTGTAAAAAATAGATTCAATTCAGTTTATTTTGTACAGCCCAATATCACAAATTACACATTTGCCTCAGAGGGCTTTACAATCCGTACACATAGACATCCCTGACCTTTGACCTCACATCGGATCAGGAGAAACTCCAAAGAAATAGAAAACAATCTTGAACAGTGGAACAAATGGAAGAAACCTTCAGGAGAGCAACAGAGGAGGATCCCTCTCCAGTATGGGCAGAACAATAGATGTCATGTGACCAGAATTAATCATTTTAGAGTTACAACACATTCAATGAGTAAGACAGAGTGTATGAATAGTTATTAGTAGGCATGGACCACGCCAGAGTGGGCGGGGCATCAGCAGGGCCATGGCATCAGACCCATGGTCCGATGGACCCGATGAGACGTGAAGTCACAAAGACTCCAGGGAGGAAAAAGTTAGTAATGTGTGATGAAGAGATGAAAATTCATCCATAAGGAGAGAGAGAAGAGGAGATAGGTGCTCAGTGTATCCTAAAACATCCCCCAGCAGCCCATCAGCCTATGTAGATGTTGCCCTTCTTTTATGTCAAATAAAAATCACAGAAACTCAAGTTATGCTCAAATATCAGGTTTTTGAAGGACATGCAAACTTCCCTGATGATAATATTTATTTTTCATAGTCTATTCGCAGGTGTCCACTGTATGGCAGATCCTCTGAAGAAGTCCAATGGGTGGTTTTGACAAACGTTTAAATAAGACAATGGCTAAAAAAATGTTTTAACTGGCAACAATCATGTATTTTTTTTTATTTCATGAAATTGTAATTATTTAAGTTGTCGCTCAATAAATACAGATCCATTTGAGCCCGTGTTACATTTGTTTTTTTGTCCTTTAAGTGGAAACTGTTGATGGGTTAGTACAGCTCTGTATGTAAATTAGTAATACTTTAACAATGAGTATTTTAAAAAGTCGTTTAAAAACACTTATGGTGAATAGATGTTTAACATGTACATTTTTTCCATGTCATGAGACATTAATTGAGAAATGTGGATTGTTTATATAAATTTACGAAAAAATATTAACTGAAGAGAAAGTGTATGACCAGGCCGTCATTTGAAAAAAGTCAAACCAAAAACCGCCCAGTGGCCAGAGCAAACGTAGTGCTGAAGAAATATCAATCAATATTCTGCCGATCACTGCATTAAATAATTCTAATATATATATTAGAGAAACCTCTCTGATATATACATATTTTTGTACCTCTACAACTGTAATATGTGGTAGTAAGATACTTCAATGGACATTTTTTCTCCCTTTTAAAATATTTCTTAGGAATTACAGACGAGAGTTTCCTTGCTATGGAACCATAAATGAATAAGATGGGGAAAAAAGAAAGGAATGCTCCAGTTTTTGGTAAATCTGCCCACATATTAAAGACACATGTAAACCCGCGGCCAGGGATCGGAACGGGACGCCGCTTTGCGATTGACGAGGTACAATGCAAACAAAGTCGGATGGGGGGGGAACGGAGCAACAATGTGCGGTTTGTTCATGCCGGTGGTCGTAACATGTTGATGGGGCCTTATCATGCAAAGAATTGCTCTTAGAAATATGGAGCTCAGGACTTGTGGGTCACACAAGAAGTGGTTTACAATGAAATGTGCTCGGGTTGCCAAGCTAAACATTCCCGTCGCTCCAGCTGCTGCCATCTGATACGTGTGGGTTTGCACTTTCTCCTCCACAGTGGGACAAACCCCCACTTTCTGCACCACTCTTTCAAAAAGATGAAGAAAAAACAACAACCCCGAACTATACAGAGTTAACTTACGGGCGAGGTGTTTTGCGTAGTGTAATGGGAATTTGTATATTCTTCATTGTATTCTCTTGAACACTTTGTGAAAGAAACAATCAATTGTGGAGACAAAGTATAACAGAGGACCGGATGAAGACTGATTGATAGTTGTTATATTCCACAGGATCTTTCCTTTGAGTACCCTCATAATAGGGACCGATTACTCATCGGGTGATTGGATCGTCTGATTACTCATCAAATGACCTGAATACAAAAGTCTCCTTCTGGATCCTCCTTCTCCTTGCTTCCCTTGAATACATGTTGTTTCATTGACTCTTCAGTTCACCCTTGGCGGACTCCTCAGGGACTCCGTGTAACGGTGACTCTTCAGTTCATCCTTGGCGGACTCTTCAGGGACTCCGTGTAACGGTGACTCTTCAGTTCACCCTTGGCGGACTCCTGAGGGACTCCGTGTAACGGTGACTCTTCTTGCAAGAATAAATGATTTCATAGACAAGTTCTAGTTCATCGATATCTGTCATTTCAGTTTAAAATAGACCCAACCTTGGGTGGGGACTAAATTTGCCATCACAGTGGATTACAAAAGGGCGTTGAACTGAGCGGTGGAAACGATCCACTCCTCGAGAAGATGATGTGCAGACAAGAAGCAGCAGTCAGGGAGTCACTGAGAACAGTGAAGGAGAGCTTCTCTGTCTAGACTATAAACTGCTTCGGCCGAGACACAGTGCTGCTGACGGGACGGGGTGGGGGTGGGGGGGGGGAGGCCGTTGGCTTATAGCTCATGGTGCTCAGTGTCCGCAATGAAAGGACTACGGTTTCCGAAGGATGAATCACGCGAGTCCTATACGGCTGCTCGCTGATTAATGGGCCCTAATCATGCCTGTGCAAAGAAGCGTCCGTATATTGTTGTGTTTAGACTTTTTTTTCCTCTCACAAAGAGATTTATGGCAAACACACAGCAGCGTATTATCCCCCTACATTAACACCTACTATAACACCGCAGCTATCGTACATCAAACCGAATTTTATAGTTCATAAAGGTTGTGATAAACGACTGCGGTGCCTGTTTGCTTCTTTAGAAGGAGAGGATATCTCAGGGTCACATTCACCTGAGGAGTCCCAAATGACCAATGTTATTCGGATGCATTACTCCCGCTGATTGGATGTACAGTTCAAACTGACTGGCACGACTTGAATAAACCACGTCCGATTAATTGATTTACATTCCAGACGTTTACGTGTACTGTAATGTGACACACACTCAGAATAAATGGGAATGCATTATGTCCAAATCAAAGTCACTGTTCAGAGAATAGATGAAGCACATGGGAACATTACACTCCCGCCGAGGCCGAACCTTTAGGACACGCCTTCTTCTGTCACGTGTGCAAATGAAGGCTGAGATTTGACGGACGTGACGAGAATTCCTTGCCTTCTTATTAGGACCCGAGACGGACGACGAGGTCAGTCTGACGAGGATCTATTGGTATTCTAATGTTTATTATTATTTACCGCCTTAGCAGGGTGAAACGAGTGTCTCAGGCTAAAACGACAAATTTCGAAAGGGTGGCCTAATATTTGAAGTCACACAACTTCCAAATAATCTTTGTTTTGTTTTTTCCTCCACAGCCTCATCTCACACCATCATGGGCGTTAAGAAGCTTGCCGTCTTTCTCCTGGTCCTCTCTCTTTGTCTGGGGGGAGGATGGACCAAAGAAAAGGGATCAAAGAAGGGAAAGAAAAAAGGGAAGCAGGTTTTCTGTCCATCGTAAGTATGTGATAAACAACACATGTGGTGGCTGTCATACCGCTCAGTGGAAGTGACAATGTGATATGGTTTATGTGGTCATGATAGACCTACAACTTTTTATCATTTTACCTGCGGCAACTAATAATCTGATCTTCCTGTGTAAAATTGGTGGAATTCCCCTTTTATGACCTTTTGAGGTGGCCATAGTGGTTGTGATCAGACGACCACGGTGGATCGTCTGCAACTCTGGTCAACCTATTCTCAACGTCTTCAGATGATTATATATTGTATGAACCTTGCTAACCTTAGGGAATCTAGTGGTACCCACCATGTCATGCAAGCTTGTACGGGAATTAATAAAGCTAGGAATTGATGCAACGTTTGGGAAGGGAAAATTTGGCTTGAACATTTCTAAAGGGGTTCCTTGACCACTCACCTCAAGATATGTCAATAAAAAAACGTTCTGTGGGTACCAAAAAGTGTCCCCTTTACAGGTGTGCATTTTTATGATAATACTATGTAGTATGGGGCAAGCATTCTTTTGGCATGCAGTACAAATGTTCTATTCACTTATTTTATCAAAGTATCCCTAATGTCAACAAACAGACTTGGATAAGGTTTGAAACGAAAGTTGAGACACTTGTAATTCCAATTACCTCAATTGTATTCATGTAAGTCTCCATTAGTAGACATTTCACATAGTGAGACCATTATTTGATATGTGACCTGTGGTGACCTTGAGGATAATACCCGCCTCGTGGACCTTTACAATCCCAAATTTGAGACTCAGAGCACTTCATGGCATTTATTATGTATACTGATAATAAGGCTGTTACTGGAATCTTTCTACCATTTTGTTCATCGTCAATTTATTTTGAAATCGTAACAACCCAAACTTTTTTTTTTATTTGTCAGGCATACTTGAGCATGGGAATGCCAAATATATACGTTACTCCTAATATTCTCAGCCCTTAGACACTCTAAACTGTCAACATTTTAATTTTGCTTTACCGAAACACAGATTCATGACTCGACACACAGACCTGTATCTCAAAGTAATCCTTAAATTCTCGGCTTTCAGATGACGTGTGACTTCTACTATGTGGATCATACAGTTGACCTCCTGTCACCCCCTAAAGATCCCTCCCCTCTCTCTAAAAAAGGCTATATAAGAGTGTCTCGAAGGGTGAAAGGATAACACTGTGTATTTTACGCCTGAAATATCCAATATACCTTCATCATTTATCTACTAGATCTCATCAGCTGCTTCATCGCAGAGCTATTCAAGTATGATATGAACCTACACCTGATTCGGCCACCGCTTTATAGCATTTTCTAATTTTAGTATTTGCTCACCGTGTGTAACTACCTTGTAATTTACGCTGCCGCCAGACAGTATCAAATATAGAGGCACGACTTCAGATAACCTCCCGGTCCGATAGCAGAACGAACGTCAACGTGTCCTAACATGCCTTTTGGACTGTGGCGAGCTGCACTCGCTTCTTCCTTAAATGGTAACAAATGCCTCAACAATGAAAAGATCTTGAAATGAGGGAGAGACCGTTTGATCTAGTCTCAGTATTGGCAAGTGTAAGCTGTATGACATATTTCCAGTTTAGTGCTGCGGATGCCTTTGCGGATCAAGGGAACCACTTGGTTCCAGTTTAGCTGTTGTGCTGGAGGTTGTCAGAGAGGTCTGTTAAAAGAGAGGGGGGAAAAAAGAGGTTTAGTGGATGGGAATTATGTGTTTCACTTTGATCAGAGGAACCGCAGAACATACACACGCCGCGCAGCATTCCTGCGGAGCACTTTAACTCATCCTCAGTGCATGATAAGGTTTACATAATGATATGTAAAGTGCTTTGAGAAGGGGGAATTCTTTGGCAGGAGAATCATTGCCACCCACAAGGAAGGCTTTTTTCTCTTCTCCTTTCTCTCCTGCCAGATCCACTTCTCCCCCCATGTTCCCTCTGTGCCATTGTTTTTTTCGTCAGTCAACCTCAGACAACAAACTGTGTTTGGTTGAATGCCTGAAAGTCACCGCTGCATATCGTGGCAATAATTTTACAGCGGTTTGTTTTCCTTTGTTGATATTTTGCAGATTGGTTCTAAGGGAAACCTTCACTTTGAAAAATACTGTTTATCTTTGTAAAGGCGTGTGTACTCTGCCACCCACATTGATGATTCATTGACTGAATTATTAAAAGGATTTTCACAAGGCAACTTAAGTTGAGAAAAATTACGTTGTCACAAGAAAATTAACATTGTGCCACCTTTATTAAATAGATGACAGTGTAGAGGGAACTGGAAATGGGGGGGCAGCGATCGGGGTATATATAAATCATTCGGCCAACACTCTTGTCGCTTCTTAATCATTTTGTTGTGACATATTAATCATTTGACCCTGTGACGACCCTCCCCCGCTGCAGCTGGGTACCTGGCCAGAAAGGCTTCCTGGTGGGAGGAGCTACCAGGAGTGCATAAAAGGAAGCAGGAAGGGGAGGCTCTCTCTCGCTCCTGCACACATGGCGTTTGTAGTCAGCTGAGCCTGCTGCACCAGCTTCGATATGTTATCAGTTGGTTGTTATAATAAATAGATTGTTATACAGCTTGATGTGTGGCCTCCCTTTTTGTTACCAGCCTTGAGCCTGGTGGTAACAAATGGGGGCTCGTCCGGGATCTTTTGAATTAGATGCATAATTTGGTTAAAGGGACAAGGGCAAGTGCGTCCAGTGAGAGCCAAGATGTTGGCAATTGATCGGTTTCCAGTTCCTACTACAAAGAAGGAACTTTCTCCTTTCTTGGGCATGGTTGGGTACTATCGTGGGTTTTGCAGAGGGTTTTCCACAGTAGTGTCCCCACTTACTGGTCTGCTCAGCCCAAAGGTCAAGTTTGAGTGGTCTCGCACCTGTCAAGAAGCTTTCGAGGCTGTCAAGTTGTTGTTGTGTTCTGCTCCTGTTTTAGCAGCCCCCCAGATGGACCAGCCATTTACGCTCTATGCCCTTGTCCCACAACTTTCCCCAGGTAGGTTACCGTTGCCTTAGCAAACTCGCACTTAGCTAGGTTAATGGTCAGACCAGCCCAGGCAAGACGTTCAAACAACGCCTGAACACGTGGAAGATGACTCTCCCAAGTGTCACTGTATATCACCACATCATCTAAGTATACCGCACAGCCAACCAACCCAGACACCACTTTGTTCATTAGGCGCTGGAACGTGGCTGGAGCATTACGTAACCCAAATGGCATAACGGTGTAGGAATACAACCCACTCGGCGTAACAAAGCTGGCGATTTCCCTAGCTCTGGCAGTTAAGGGAACTTGCCAGTAACCTTTAAGTAGGTCAAACTTACTAACAAACTTAGCGGAGCCAACTTGGTCCACACAGTCCTCCATGCGGGGGAGCGGAAAAGAGTATGGTTTAGTCACCTGGTTTACCTTTCGGAAATCAGTGCACGGTCTAACTGTTTCATCTGGCTTCTTAACAAGTAGACATGGGGACCTTATGAGTCAACACAAACTCGTCTGCTAACCTAGCCGCATCCGTGATCCTGCTGACTTCCCTCTCCTGAATGTAGGTAACCACACGGCCAGGCAGAGCATTCTTAAACTGCTCAAGCAAAATCAAATCCTCAAGTTCCTCTTTAGTATTGATCTGTGAAGCAGCACACCAACGACTAAAAAGAGTAGTTAGGTCACGCGCAAACTCAACGTGAGACTGAGCCTCTTTTTTGAGCGACCTGAAACGCTGTCTATAAGCCTCCGGGACCAGCTCATAAATCTGGAGTACAACCCCCTGACCTTTCTCCACTCACTCCAGAACCCAAACCAAAGACTAATGCGTTGGTGTCTTTTCCTTCAGCCATATCATTTGGATATACGTCATGTAAAAGGCACAGACAATACAGTGGCTGATGCCATTTCCCGGGCTGTGACTGATTAAGTTAACTTGTGTTTGCTACTCTCTGCAGTGTCTCTTCCAGGTTGTTCCGGGTTTCTTTTCTTAGACTCGCTGAAGTGCGGTGGGGAAGTTCCGGATGCGGGCGTGAGGTCGCCTGCAGGGAGGGCCACTTTCTTAAGGGGTGGGGTGTGACGACCCTCCCCCGCTGCAGCTGGGTACCTGGCCCAGAAAGGCTTCCTGGTGGGAGGAGCTACCAGGAGAGCATAAAAGGAAGCAGGAAGGGGAGGCTCTCTCTCGCTCCTGCACACATGGCGTTTGTAGTCAGCTGAGCCTGCTGCACCAGCTTCGATATGTTATCAGTTGGTTGTTATAATAAATAGATTGTTATAAAGCTTGATGTGTGGCCTCCCTTTTTGTTACCAGCCTTGAGCCTGGTGGTAACAACCCTCAGACAAAAAAAAAATATATATATATTCCCTTACACAACCTAACCTCAAGGGTTCTGTGCTTAGTTCTGATTAGCAACAGTTAGCATAGTAAACATACCTACTTAACAAGCATGTGTAAGTATGGGAAATATTAGCATGCTAACTTTAGCATTTAGCATCTGGCGGTAGACACATAGCTTTGGCAGAAATATGATGCTAAATCGCTTCGTGCATTCGCAATTAATCCCATCAACTGGTAGCTCACAAAGGTTATAGTTCAGTGTACAGGTTAGAAGTGTGTGTGTGTGTGTGTGTGTGTGTGTGTGTGTGTGCGTCTGCCAGGAATTTGACCTGCTAATGTAATCATGCCTGCAGTTCCCCTCTCTGTCTCATTTGTTTGCAGACAGCTGTCATCCGAGGATCTGGCCCGAGTCCCAGAGAATTCAACCAGTAACATCTTGAACAGGTTACTGCTCACCTATGATCCCAGAATAAGGCCCAACTTCAAAGGCAAGTCTCATTTCCCCTTCATCTGTCTCTGTCTATTCCGAATTTACATGTGTGCCGCGGTGCTGTCAACTTAATTAAAGAAACAAGCGTACGGTAAATACGTACCTCCAGGTTTTCTGTCCTAGAACCCGGTGCTATCTACGACATGCTATCTGCAAAAATGCTGCCCCAGGCATTAATGAAAATGTAAACTTTTAATGCATTCACTTGCATATTTAACATGTGCTACAACGGTGTAACTATACGCCGGTGTTCTCGGGTCGCCTGCCATTCCTCAAAAAAGGTTAAACGTGGTGTAGATTGATACAACACAGCTGTTAGGCAAAGACAACTGTGATTTGAATGTGTCTCAAATCTCCAAAAAAAAGAATATACCTTTTAGTTTATTTCGTTTAACGACCGCTACCTCAGCCTCGAGATTCTGCCGCCGTGTTGTCCTGTTCCTTCACTCCGAACCCCAAGTATCCGTCTTTACAGTGATTACGGTGTAAATGCCACACTGTGGCGGGCCTTCCGTCTCATGGAGACGGCGGTAACAAAATAATGTGAGAGGTGATTGACGACCTCCGCGCTTGACCGATGGTTTTTGCCAGCCTTTAGGTAGTTTCCATCCTCTGGCACTTGGCAGCAGAAGCTGTATATGGGACTCGCTGTTTGATGTATAGTGAGCTAAATCAGCTCCCGACTGCCTGCGCCCGCTCCGGCAGCCAAGCATCTGCTCTTGATTTCAGGTTGGGCTGAAAGCCCCCCCCCCCTTCCATTAGCATCCATGTCATAATCTTCCAAACGACATCCTAAACTGCGCCTTGTGCATTCCCTATAAAAACGGAGAGCTGCTTTTAGAGGCCTTATTGAGTGTTTGTGTTAGTTCCCTTGGTTGCATTAATGCATGGAAGTTGTGAGCTATGTGCCGCCGCCATGTTATTCACATTCATTTTATGAATTGCGTGATCAAATTTAGGCTGTGAAACTCCTGAGGCGCCAGTAAACACCTCAAAAGGACATCATTTATTCAAAGGAGTGTGAACAGTCCGCATTCATCAAGGGGTTTTATTGGTTTCTGCTAAAGGCTGAGTGGAGAGAGAGACACTGGTACATATGTTTACCGCGTTAGCTTAGCAGAGGGGATGAGACGGAGATTTTTATATTGCTTTGCAATGTTGACACAGTCTTTCGTAATTCCTGATTAGGTCGCCTCAATCTCGTTGCAAAGCAGCTGTAAAACACACGACTTTTCCTTCCTCTCTCAAAATCATCCAGGAATTCCCGTGGAAGACAGAGTGAACATTTTCATCAACAGCTTTGGCTCCATTCAAGAAACGACAATGGTAAGAATTGACTTCAATTCAACCGCTTCAGCCCGACAGTATTGATTCATCAATACGTCTGCCAATCAGATGTAGTGGATCAAGGCTGAAAAGCAACTTTTGGGAGGGATGCAATGAGCATGTTTGCTGGACGGCATCAGACCATTTAGCAGTAAATCAGTATGGAGGCCTGAGGTTTCCATGCTTCATTTGTCTGATGTCTTAATTGCTGATAAAAGAAGCGCTGTATGAATTCAAGTGAACAGATTAAACCTCAAGGACAGCGCTGGGTCGACTCTTTAATCGCTTAGCAAACATTAAGTGGGAAGATTGTTGAGGGATTCTAATGAGTCTGGCTCACTCGAGCTGCTGGGTGGAGCCAATAAACACTCAGTAAATATGCACCATTGTGTGTCAAGTTAATTGAAGTTATTGTATGTCAGTGTGACATTATTCACACGGTAGCTTGATGCTGTTTCACCTGACTGTTTCCTCTATGCAACGCAGCTTTACAGTTAGAAGACCCACCTCTTCACGGATAACTGATCTAAAAATAATACTTCTTCCTTTAATATGTGGTCTCATGCGGGCACTTTTTGGGTCAAATCAAGGTAAATCTGACAAATGATTAGTGTACAACTAACACAATTTAAATAAGATATAGAGCATTAGTATAGAAGACTATAGTGGCGTAATGGCGTCCTGAGCAGACGATGAAGTTACACTTCTTGTGGTTGTGTTGGAATACGAGCTCCTCCGTTTTTTCGTGACCACGGAAACAATTTAATGTACGGTTTAGGCCACAGAACAACATTTAGGAAAGAAAAGATCAAAGGAACAGCTCCTTAGCCAGCTGAATACATAACTAAATTTCCTATGAGAACTCTATTGTGTGAAGATGTATATTGTGTTGGAATCCGTGCTTCGTTTTTCTTTTCTCGTTTGGGAGCCGAGACAGCGGCGCGTGAATCTGAAATGAACACAACATGTGGTGGTGGCGGCACCTTTACACATTACATGTCACCATGGAAACAATTTAATGTAAGGTTTAGGCCACAGAACGACATTTGGGAAAGAAAAGATCAAAGAAATAGCTCCTCAGCAAACTCAATACGTAACTGTAAAATGTATATTCCAAACCGTGAAACACAATTAAACCCTTGCCACGCTGTGCATGCCTAGCACCGTGATGTTGTACACAAAAGGGGTAACTTTATTCCGCTGTTTATCTAGTTATGTGTTTATGGGCAGCGTCGGGGTCTTTGACAATAAACGTGACGTGCGTTTGTTTTTTAACTGAAATAATAAAATAATTTGATTTGTTTGCAAACGCTGTCAAATGCAAAACCCTTCTCCTATTGCTGTCACGCCGTGAATCGTCCGAATGTTTGGTCGACGGCGTCCGTGCTCGGTAGAGATGACGACACGTCGTGATGGAGAGCAGTCTTCGCAAACAAAAGAGCTAACGGGTGAAATCATAGAAAAAGCATGCAATCTTAAAAACTGGCGGGACATGCAACATTAGCTTGTTGACACGTGTAGCGGACAGACCTCCGGACTGTGTGGCAGCGGAGTTATAATGTTGAAACCTGCTGTTGTTTTTGGATGAGCGATCCAATTTGAGTTATGGAATATACGGACAATCTGTCTTCACTGGAGAAGATAGAGTGCTATATTTCAGACCTTTGCTCCCAGAGTCGTGCAGTAGGTCTGGACAGTGTCTCAGTCCACAGATCAGCGATCAGCGTTCTTTTCCGACCTCATTTCATGACAAAATGAACAAAAGCCTGAGATCTTATGTGCTGGAATTGGATCCGCGTAAAAAATGCTCTCTTGAGATATGTCTTCTGGCTGCTGATGAGTAGCTTGTTAAAGCTTCCAGTGGAGAGTTCCACACCAGGACCAATTACAGGCCGATGCTTGAAAATCCAAAAATCCTTCAAACTCAAAAGTATTAAGAACTTCACGAAAAAGAAGAAAAAAGGGGGGAAAGAAAAAAAGAAATATCAGAAATGAGGTGACAGGAATACTTACGGTGGAAAAGAAAAATAATATGGGGCAGTAAGCAGAAAGTGACAGTTCCAGTGGACAGTTCCACACCAGGACCAATTACAGGCCGATGCTGTAAATGCAAAATCCTTCAAACTCAAACCTATTAAGAACTGGACGAAAAAGAAGAAAAGAAAAAAAGGGGAAAAGAAAACAAGAAATCAAAGCGGAGTTTTTCAGAAAAAGAAAAAAGAAAGATCAGGAAGGACAAGGCATGAAGACTTAAGGTGGAAAAGAAAAATAATATGAGGGCAGTAATCAGAAAGTGACAGTTACAGTGGACAGTTTCACCGCAGAAATAATTACAGGCCAATGCTGCAAATGCAAAATCCTTCAAACTCAAATGTATTAAGAACTGGACGAAAACGAAGAAAAGAAAAAAAGGGGAAAATGAAATGAGGATCATTTTCCGAAAAAAAGAAAAGAGAAGATCAGGGAGGAGGTAGACTTAAGCGACACTATGTAACTTTTCCCTTGTAGCGCCCCCTTCAGGTATTTAACGTGTACTTCAGTGTCGTAAATACCCAGTTACGATAGATCAGGTGTCTTGAACCTCTGGCTCTCGAGCCATATATGGCTCTTTTGAGTTTGAGTTAAAAAAAAAAAAAAACTCTGTCCGCCGCCCTGTAACTTTCTCTATCCTCCAGATCAGAGGTCCCCAACCTTTTTTGAGTCACGGACCGGTTCCGTCTCAGAAATGAGCTCAGCCACTCAGCCGCGGCCCGGTGTTTGGGGACCACTGCTCCAGATTACAGCAGAAGTAATGTCAGGTCTCTTTCTTAAAGACGTCTTTGTTTATTTATTAAACTAAACGTCTGTTATTGATCGTCTCCACAGCAGCATGTCTCTCTGTCTCTACGCGTCGCGTAGTGGAGCAAATAAAAAGTCACCTGCGAGTGTGGACTGGCACTATGTGATGTTGCGTAATCACTGCCAGAAAGCAGGTCCAAGTAGTTCCGGCTGGGAACAGGCGGCTGGAAAATCTTACATCCGCGAGTATTCTACCCACAGACCCCCGATGGCAGTGACGGAGGCGCAAATCGCCATATTAAAAGTCATTGTAGCGGCACCATTTTTTTCAAGCTGTTATTTTAAGGTAGGAAAAGTTACATTGTGTCACTTTAAGGTGGAGAAGAAAAAATAATATGAGGGCAGTCAGCCGAAAGTGAAAGAATGACAAAAGGAAAGGGGAACAAAGAAAGAAGACAATGCCAGACAATAAGAAACCAAAGATGACAAAAAAAGGAAATTAAATGAAAGTTGAAATTGAGGTTGGGAGAAATGATATAGAGTGAAAAGGGTAGCAAGCGGAGAGAAAGCAACATCAGAAACCAACGAAAGAGAAGCCGCGATGAAGGAAATAGATGGAATCGAAAAAGGAGACGAGGGATTCGCAGATGGCAGACGGAGAGAGAAAATGAAAGTGAGGAAGGGTCAAAATGAATCCAGCAGGAGAAAGAGAAGACAGACGGTCACATCTCCCTCTCGAAGTGTCGCTCGGCGGGGTATCTGATCTCAGAAAGAAACGCTCTCTCATCATTCACACCTCCCGAGGCCAAACACCATCCTCGCGTCCACTGTAGTTAAAATACCTCTATTGGCTTTGTGCTCGTCTTCATCAGGAGACGATGACTAATTTGATGTTGCGAGGTGGAATAAATCGTTTGCTGTGTGTATTTTTTACTGCCTCTCTCAGCTGGAGTTTTTCCTCACTGATTACAGCGAGCGGTGGCGTTAAATCTCTCTGGAAATCGAATGTGATACAAGCAGCTTTACGGTGAAGCCACAGGGGAAGATATATTTCCTTGTCTGGGTTTTTTCGGGGAAAGGGAAGGTGTGGGAATTGGCATGAATCTCTGTGAGACAGAGGAGAGCCGGCGGAAGCTATTCACGCTGTCGCTCGAGGACGAGTTGGAGTCTAGAATGATGTTGTGTGAAAAATGACGGCCGGCTTTCCAAAATGAGATACAAGCAATCTCACCACTGCTTCTCTTCCTTCTTCTAAACAGTGTTTACCGGCAGGAAAATTCTGCTTTACGGCTTTATTCACAAACCTTCCTAAGACCTCTGTGTATAAATTGGTGTTAGCTGACATCTATTTGTTTATGTGAATACAACAGAGGGGAAAACCGTTAGCTGGGTGTCAGCCTGCGACGCTCCACGTCATTCTTGACGTGGATCAATCAAACGTTGTATCTTGTTATACATTTTGCAAGGAAAATCAGAACCAGAACCCGGGCTATGTTCATGAGGTTCAGTAGGGGGACCCGTGCTTTGTTATGACGGTCGGTAGGGCTGCCCAGACTCAATGAATTATGGTCAGTAGCGGGACCTGGCCTCTGCAAATGATGGTCAGTAGAGAGACCCAGGCTCTGTTAATAAGGGTCAGTAGGGGGACCTGGCTCTGTTATGAGGGGCAGTAAGGGGACTTGGGCTCTGTAAATGATTGTCAGTAGGGGGGCACAGGCTTGATTAATTATGGTCAGTAGGGGGACCCGGGCTCTGTTATGAGGGTCAGAAAGGGGACCCGGCCTCTGCAAATGATGGTCAGTAGAGAGAGCCAGGCTCTGTTATGAGGTTCAGTAAGGGGACTTGGGCTCTGTAAATGATGGTTAGTAGGGGGGGCCCGGGCTTAATTAATTATGGTCAGTAGGGGGACACAGGCTCTGTAAATGATGGTCAGTAGGCTGACCAAGACTCTTTTAATTATGGTTTGTAGGGGGACTCCGCCTCTGTTCATGAGGGTCAGTAGGGGGTTCCGGGCTCTGTCATGGGGGATAGTAGGGGGACCCGGGCTTTGTAAATGATGGTCAGTAGGGGGACCCGGGCTCTGTTCATGAGGGTCAGAAGGGGGACCCGGGCTCTGTATATGATGGTAGGTTTCTGAGCCTGAAACTGTTTGTGTGGCGTGAGGTTTTGGTCCTGATGGACCGCAGCCTCCTGCCAGATGGAAGGGACACAAACAGTTTTGTGATGATCCGTGGATTCAGCGTGTTTCCTTGATCAACCCACGACTCTAAATTCTAATTCAAATTCAATACGTCCAAACTGGAATCTCTTTACTGGTTTTCTGGAACGTATTTCCTCCCGGATTATGTGGTTATCGTTGTTGTTCGTAATAAAACAACAAAAAACACCACTTAGTGTAACGACTTGCTTAGTGTTTAAAAGAAAAAAGATAATTTGGCTATAAATGTTAAGCGTTTGTTACGTGACTCAAGTTACGTCATAACGGAAGAACAAGTTAACACTTACTTTTTGTAACTGTGGCAGACCAGGGGGAAAACCCGAGCAAACAGCGCATCGGAGGCGGATCCCAAAGCTCAGGTTGGGGGAAGTGATCCACGGGACGTACTTCCCAGTACAGGTGCTACTGCCAATTGGCACCTGGGAGTGGTCACACCTGCAGCCCGTCAGCTAACGAGGGAACGGAGAGTATATCTTCCCTCCACTGGAAGCCATCGGGGAGAGAGCTACCTGAATAGGAAAGGAGAAGGAGCGTGGAACCTCAGGAGAGGAGTCGCGACAGACCAGAGGTAACTGGACCCTCTCACCTCTCTCCTCTGCTCTGCCCATCCAGGAGATACCAACCGTCTCACAGAAGGTGTGAGACTGAAGACCAAAGACCCCGACCGGGAAGAATCCTTTGTTTCCATTAGATGCCCATTCCCCCTTTTTCCTTCACGTTTTATTAAAAGACCCTTTATTTTTGCACTGCGTCTCTGAGTCTCCTGATTTTATTCCGAATCTCACCTCCACATCCCCCGGGTTGCCACATTTGGTGGAGAATGCGGGCACGGCGATCTATCGCTAGAGAATCTGAATAAAATAGGTACTCAGAGTCCCGCAGTGCTATGGAGGACGCCCTAGTACAGCTCGTGCAGATGCAAACCCAGCAGGCACAGAGCCTAAGAGCATTCCAGGATGCTATGACCACTCTGGGTCAGCACCTGATGAGACCGGAGAGGCCGACGGAACCCAGTAAAGTGCTCACCAAGCAGACGGCCGATGATGACATTGAAGCCTACCTAAGTGTTTTTGAGAGAACGGCAGAGAGAGAGAGAGGTGGCTTCCAGCAGAGTGGGCCGGGCTACTAGCCCCGTTTTTAACAGGTGATGCACAAAAGGCCTGTCGGGACCTCGGCCCCTCCGAAGTAAATAATTATGTGTTAAAAGCCACCATCTTAGCCCATTATGGACACAACCTCCAGACCAGGGCCCAACAGTTCCACTCCTGGACATATGACGCTACTGCCCCCGTACGGCCGCAGGTTGCAACCCTGATGCGACTGACACGCAGTTGGTTAACCACGGGAGCCGGACCTTCAGCCCTGGACCGAGTTGTGATGGACCATTGTGTTGGAGCACTACCCAGGGATGCCAAACTACATGCCTCCCAAAGCAGCCCAAAGACGGTGGATGATCTAGTAGATGTATTGGAAAACCACCAGGTCACCGTGGAGCTGATGCGGAGCAGTCGACACGAGGGAAACAATCCCAGGTGGACTAAGGACCCCGTGACACCCCCGCCGCTACTCCGCCAGATTCCAAAGGTGGGACAGGTTTGACCGCCGCCCCAGCGTCGACCCCTCGTGAATCCGGACCGCCGAAAGTGCTTCAACTGTGGTCAAGAGGGCCACTTGGCTTTGAATTGTCCGGTGAATGACGTCTTGATGCCGACGGCAGGCTCCTCTGATCCACAACAGAAGGCCGGCAGCTACCTAACCACTTGCTGGGCCCATGAGGGTGCAAGGGCCCCAAAACTTCCCCTCAGAATAGGCGACGAGGATGCAGAAGCCCTACTGGACTCGGGGAGTGCTGTCACGCTCTTACGACCCGGGCTGACAACTGGCCCCCGGGGGCCCCCTATCCCAGTCTCCTGTGTCCATGGGGATTCGAGGAATTATCCCACCACCCACATTAAGGTTCAGACCACAAGGGGAACTTTTGAAGTCATGGCGGGAGTGGTAGAAAATTTGCCTGTACCAATGCTGATTGGTCGAGACTGCCCCATATTCTGGCGGCTGTGAGCCAATAGGATGACCAGCAACAGGAGAAAACCTAAAAACAGACCTCGGAGCACCCAGAATACCAAGTTGCTACATGCTTGTGCAGCACCATCTAGCCCGACTGGTTCATCAGCAGAGCAGACGGACGAGGAAGCCCCGGCCCCAGCAGAGGCCCCAGCAAGGGAAGACCCACCACCGACTGAGGCCTCGTCAACCGAAGTGTTTTCTGAGTTCCCCCTGGCCGAAGAGGAAAATGCCGTCAGCCCAGGACAGTTTGGGACTGCACAGTTGGAAGACCCCAACCTTGAACAAGCCAGACAGAACCTGACTGTGATCGAGGGGACTCCTGCAGAAGGGGTGAGTGTTATCCCCTTCCCCCATTTTTCAGTGAAGAATGGACTCCTGTATAGGGTAGCTAAGCTAGGGGAACTCGTTGTTGAACAGTTGTTGGTCCCTAAACGCTATGTGCCAAAAGTGTTGTACTTGGCCCATTCACACCTGTTGGGAGCTCATCTGGGAGTAGGGAAAACCTATGACAGAATCCTGGGCCGCTTCTACTGGCCAGGCGTGAAGAGGGCTGTCCAGGATTACTGCAGAAGCTGCCGGGAGTGCCAGAAGACCGCCAAAGGTACAATATCACAATCCCTTGATCCCGTTACCTTTAATTGATGTTCCCTTCCAGAGAGTGGCCATGGATATTGTAGGACCCCTGCCGAAGTCCAGTAGGGGACATCGTTACATCCTGGTCATCATGGACTATGCCACCCGCTACCCAGAGGCAGTCCCGTTACGCACCGCAAGTGCTAAGGCGGTCGCCAAAGAACTATTCCTTCTGTGTAGTCGAGTAGGCATAGTAAAAGAGGTCCTTACGGACCAGGGAACCTGCTTCATGTCCCGGGTAATGAAGGAGATGTGCAAGTTGTTGAAGGTGAGCCAAATAAGAACCTCAGTGTACCACCCGCAGACGGATGGCCTGGTAGAACGCTTCAATAAGACCCTAAAACAAATGTTGCGAAAGACTATTGATGCCGATGGAAAAACTGGGACCAATTAATCCCCTTTGTCTTGTTTTCAATCCGAGAAGTTCCCCAAGCTTCCACAGGGTTTTCGCCGTTTGAGCTGCTGTACGGACGGAAACCCAGAGGCCTGCTGGATCTGGCTAAAGAAGCTTGGGAACAACAGCCATCACCCCACCGCTCTATGATTGAGCACGTGGACCAGATGCAAGACAGGATGGGTAAAATATGGCCTATAGTGCGGGAGCATATGCAGCAAGCGCAACGGCTCAAGCCCGAATCTATAACCGAAAAGCTCAAGTGCGGGAGTTCCAGCCCGGAGAGTTTGTACTGGTCCTGGTGCCAACGGCCGAATGCAAGTTCCTTGCCAAGTGGCATGGGCCCTATGAAGTGGTCGAAAAGGTGAGCGAGGTCAACTACAAGGTAAGACAACCTGGGAGAAGGAAACCCTGCCAACTTTATCACATTAATCTGCTGAAGAAATGGCACGCCCCTGACTGTGTTCCGCTAACAACATTCACTGTCGAAGTCCCCGATCCTGTTGCTTCACAGGTACCTCTAGGCCCCCAGTTGGGGCCGGCCCACCGGCAAGTCATATTCGAGCTAACCAGTCAATTCCAAGATGTGTTCTCCGACCTTCCGGGACGCACCCATGTCATCCAACATGACATAATCACCGAGCCAGGAAAGAAGGTGAGGCTGCGGCCCTATCGCATCCCAGAGGCAAAGAGGAAGACCATCCAAGAAGAGGTGAGAAAGATGTTGGAAATGGGAATTATTGAGGAATCTCATAGTGCCTGGTCAAGCCCCATTGTGCTAATCCCCAAACCGGACGGCACTGAGAGATTCTGCAACGATTTTAGGAAAGTAAATGAAATCTCAAATTTGATGCCTACCCTATGCCGAGAGTGGATGAGTTGATTGAGCAACTAGGCCCAGCCCGCTTTGTGTCCACTCTTGACCTCACCAAGGGTTACTGGCAGGTTCTCCTCACAGAAAGAGCCAAGGAAAAGACAGCATTTTCTACCCCGGAGGGCCTGTACCACTATAAAGTCCTGCCCTTCGGAGTCCATGGAGCACCAGCCACCTTCCAGAGGATGATGGATCAGGTACTCCGACCTCATCGTGAGTATGCAGTGGCCTACTTGGACGATGTAGTAATTCACAGTCCCGACTGGACCTCCCATGTAAGCCAGTTGAGAGCTGTCTTGGGAAGTCTACGGCAAGCTGGCCTGACTGCCAATCCCAAAAAGTGCCACCTGGGTCTAGAAGAGGCACAGTACCTTGGCTACACAATTGGGAGAGGCGTTGTGAGACCCCAACTCAGGAAGGTGGAAGCCATTACCACCTGGCCGAAGCCAGCAACGAAACGGCAAGTTAAAACGTTCCTGGGACTGGTGGGATATTATCAGTGTTTTATCCTCACTTTGCTACCATTGCAGCCCCTACACGAAATGACAAAAGAGCCACCCGCACCATGTACTCTGGAGTGCTGAAGCAGACAAAGCGTTTGAAACCCTTCAGAAAGCCTTGTGCACCGAGCCGGTCCTAAGTACACCAAGCTTTGGGGATACTTTCGTTGTCCATGCAGATGCCTCGGGATCAGGGGTTGGAGCTGTGCTGTCCCAGGTGAAGGGAGGGGAGGAACACCCAGTGACGTACATTAGCCGTAAGTTTCTAAAACATGAAAGGAACTATTCGACTGTGGAGAAAGAATGTCTAGCAATTAAATGGGCGCTAACCAAGCTACGATATTACCTCCTCGGCAGAAAGTTCACCTTGATAACGGATCATGCACCATTAAGGTGGATGTCAACGGCCAAGGACACTAATGCCCGGGTTACACGCTGGTTTTTGGAGTTGCAAAACTTTAATTTTTCTGTTGAGCACAGGTCCGGAAAAGCCCATGGAAATGCAGATGCCCTGTCAAGGAGAAATGAATGCTGTTTGGTTGACGCTCCCGGCCGCCACCTGGAGCTAGTGGAGGAGGTGTGTGGCAGACCAGGGGGAAAACCCGAGCAAACAGCGCATCGGAGGCGGATCCCAAAGCTCAGGTTGGGGGAAGTGATCCACGGGACGTACTTCCCAGTACAGGTGCTACAGCCAATTGGCACCTGGGAGTGGTCACACCTGCAGCCCGTCAGCTAACGAGGGAACGGAGAGTATATCTTCCCTCCACTGGAAGCCATCGGGGAGAGCTGCCTGAATAGGAAAGGAGAAGGAGCGTGGAACCTCAGGAGAGGAGTCGCGACAGACCAGAGGTAACTGGACCCTCTCACCTCTCTCCTCTGCTCTGCCCATCCAGGAGATACCAACCGTCTCACAGAAGGTGTGAGACTGAAGACCAAAGACCCCGACCGGGAAGAATCCTTTGTTTCCATTAGATGCCCATTCCCCCTTTTTCCTTCACGTTTTATTAAAAGACCCTTTATTTTTGCACTGCGTCTCTGAGTCTCCTGATTTTATTCCGAATCTCACCTCCACATCCCCCGGGTTGCCACATAACACACGACACACACAGTGGTCTCCTGGATGATAGTCCTTTGTTTGACATTTAGTTTTATATGACAATTAAAGACTCAACCGTTGTACAATGCAGGGTCTAGAATACTCTTTTATTGGTGTATTTAGATACCACAAACAATGTGTTGGGAGTATGCCTTGTTGCTCTGTTGACCACAGTGTTGTTGACTCTTTGAAGTTTGCGACGTCTGTTCGGTGTGATGTGTATTTATGTGACGTCATTTATGGACGTGGTTTACTTTCCTCAAAGCCCGTTTGTGATGTTTTTCCTTCAACTAAGTGTTTTTGTTTTGCAATCATTACCATTGTTTGGTTGCCAAAACATAACCGCAAAT
Organism: Liparis tanakae; assembly: GCA_036178185.1. NCBI lineage: Eukaryota > Metazoa > Chordata > Actinopteri > Perciformes > Liparidae > Liparis > Liparis tanakae. Next base: position 6,918,377 of record CM070095.1, read on the forward strand.
GTATTAAGTTAACGACCTGGGGATACTTAAAATGCTTGGAATGCATCATGAACTGCGCTTCACGTCCATAAAAGTGGTGTGCTATTCATATGCCTTCCCATGAGGTCATGTTGGTAAATACAGACAGTTTAGTTCAGTGTGCAGCAGGATAAGACACAATGCTAATGCATGAATGTCATGAAGAACAGATGCAAGATGAAACCACATTCATGTCAGCTGTCTCTCTCTCACTCTCTCGTTCTCTCTCTCTCTCGTTCTCTTACCATCAACGAGAGGCTGTAACTACAATTGTTGTATAAAGATACAGCCAGGAAACAGTTAACAAACATGTCCATTTACAATAAGCAAGAGAAAATAATAAATACCACAATTTGCATTTCTGCATTGTACATTTTTCATCAGAAATATAAACAGGAGAATCACTATAGCAACTGTGAGCCATGTGTTGTGGATTGAGGCAGGTGGTGTTAGCTGAGACTCCTTCAAACAAAAGAAAAACATGGAAAAACACCTGAAAGACCAAAAATGATGTTTAGCAGAACTTAAGCCCAGAAAAAGTTAACTCAGGGAGAGGCTCAACATGTTGATAGGGATGAGACCCAATGGAGGGTGTTTGTTGAGGCCTTGTGTCCCACAAGGGCCGAAAGAGATCAATTAAGCAAGTAAGAGGATCAATGGCAGATGTATGTCATAGTGGCCAACATTGGAATTGCAGGACATGTGGCCGAAAAAACATCCGCGGCAGAGGAAAGAAACAACAGCAGGTTTTCTAGAACTCCTGACAAACGACAAATACTTTCAACTATTAAGTACATTTTTTAGAGGACCACCAACAGCTAAATTAATATATTGTTTGTGTGTCATTCACCTGGGCCACCTTCCAGAGGACATTTGTTTTTGACGTATCAGAAATAAGTTTCAAAGTCTGTGGAAGAACTCGGAGTGGATGGATGGGTCAAACGTGACTTTCACGTTTGCTTTTTTAAAAACTTTTTTTACATTCTTAACTTCGGTTAAATGTATTAAACGGGACCGCAGACCGGTTGGAGAAACATTTACGTCTAAACATAACTGAAAATGCAGTTTAGTTGTATGGGAATGCTTGAGGGACAAGGTTGTATTGCATGTAATCCACAACCATGTCAGAACAACTTATCCAATGTTTTGTACAGACTTAAATTTATCTCAAGAATGATTTGCCCAAAGAAAACAAACATATTATATTGAAGAAATATAACATTTGGATAATTTCATCCTGGAGGAAAAATGTTATGTTACCCTGGAGATACTTAAATTGTCCGTTCAGGGTCCTGTTGCTGATTTTATGAACACCCGCTGAAAACTGCATTTCCATGAAAATAATGAAAAATTGGGCATCCAATAAACTGGGAACAATGAAGGGAATGGAAGATGGAAGCTCGCTTCTCACACACACAGTCATACAGCTGGTATTTTGGCGTTTTTATTTGACATGTCATCCGTCTTCACACTCGGCATTAATAGTTCCCAACACCTGGTCCCAGAGCAGCTTGAGGCACGCCAACAAAGCATGGGCAAAAACAAACGTCCGAAAAGCCTTCGCTGAGTGATACTTTCCCACCAACAAGAATGTGAACATTTCATCTAGTAAGCTTCTCTAATGAGGCATTCACTGCATCACATGCTGCTGTATTGGTAACCTTTGACCCCTCGGACGATCTTTTCTTTACATGTTTACCGCTTTAAAAAGTAGACGTCGTGAGAGTTTTCGCCGCAGCTGTGAGATATCACTCGGCACATTCGAGTCTGTTTGAAGTCATCGTTGAGATGTTTGCTGTGAGAAAAAAATGGTGGTCAGGGGACGTAAAATAAATGGAAAATGTAACGTGTCAATAAGTTGGAACTGTTCTATCCTACACAAAGTTACCGATGTCTTAAAAAGGCGCTAACAGATAAATGTAAATTGTTGTCTCTTTCAACTGCATATCAAATTACTAGAGAGAAGAATCTCCTCAAAAAAGCTTCCGTCCGATAGCGCTAACCGGCTAACGTGACGCAGACGTTTGACCACGTGTGCTTTTTCCGCTGTGCAGGATTACCGAGTGAACATCTTCCTGCGGCAGCGATGGAACGACCCCCGACTGAAGCTGCCGCAGGACTTCAAGTCCGATTCGCTCACCGTGGACCCGGGGATGTTCAAGTGTCTCTGGAAACCGGACCTGTTCTTCGCCAACGAGAAGAGCGCCAACTTTCACGACGTCACCCAGGAGAACATTCTCCTCTTCATTTTCCGGAACGGCGACGTCCTCATCAGTATGAGGTAATGATCTTGGATCTTTTGTTTTAGCGGATTGTCCCTTAATATAAGTAAATCATTTTTATGGACAGTTTCCACAGCAAGTTTCTCCCGCTTGCACTACTAAATCCGATCTTACTGGAAATCCCCCACAGGAAGTGAGAACATACAAACTGAACAAATAAATCAAAAGTAACATGTATTGATTAATTGATTGTTTTTTTCCTCCACCCACCGTAGCGAGTGAAGGGAATCTGCCTCTAGTGACGCAGAGCACACGACTTCCCCTCATTTTTCAATGATTAAGATTTTGCCATTTAGTTATTGATAGGCCACACAAATAATCTTGAAAAAACACATTCATTGTTGCATCAGCTGTCTCTGTTTGAAGCTATTGTTGAGATGTTTTTGAGAAAATACTGCTGGTCAGGGGACTTAAAAGAAGTAGTAGAAATGTAACGCGTCAATACCATTCTGATTCTGATTCTGATTCTGAATGAGTTGGAACTCCTCTATCCCACACAAAATTAGCAATGTCTTAAAAAGGTAGGAAAGGTGCTAAAAGATAAATGTTAATGTTTCTCTCTTTTAACTACATATCAAATTAGTAGAGAGAAGGATCTCCTCAAAGATCATAGAATAAAAATAAGCTTTTGTCCGATTGCGCTAACCAGCTAACGTGATGCTGTTGGTTTCAGACTGCAGTGTGTGCAGTAGATTCCACGTTTTGGAGTCTTTTACTGAGATATGCCACACATTTTAGGTGGATGTATTATCTTTTTTAAAAAAAAGGATATGTGCGACTAAAACATGTTTTAACACATTTGTGACCACAATTTGAGAGAAATCAGCTTTTGGTGAGCTCAGAGAAAGTTTGATCTTATATATTTACTGAAGAAAAATGGGAGCAACAAAAAATATATATATTTATATTCTTATTATTTTTAGATATGGTAGGCTCAGAACACATATAGAGCAGGATATGTGTGTGAATTAAATACTCAAAGTATAAAACTCCTTGAGGGTTACAATGGTTCTAAGTGAGGTAAGGAGAGGGCAGTACCCCACTAGGCGCCCTTACTGTGCTGATATATAAAATAAAATAGAAGCATATCTATTCCGCTAAATGCAAGTAACAGGTCTTTCTACATGGTCACCCGCCAAATCAAACTTATAAAATAAGACAATACAACGCCAACCCCTGTCTCCATGTTAACCTTTCTAATAAAGAAAGAATGATCTCTTATCATCTTCAACTTTTGCAAAATAATATCTTTCACCAGTAAACACATACAGGCTTAATGTTAGATACAGAGAGGTCACATACAGAGAGGTCACCACGGACAGGAAATGATGAATACAGCCGTACCTAAAGCCAAAGTTATACTTTATGGCTTCAGTGAGGGTCACTAGGGTTCCGTGAGACGTGCACATCTTAATCAAAGAGGGCGTATGGACCCACGTGGCCGATTGTTGTATCCAGACTTGTCCGAACTTGCCCAGACTTGTCCCTGCGACCCCGTTACCACAAGTGGGAGTGTAGTAATCTACTGCACATGTGTGGAATGCAGAGAGAGTATAAACAAAACCACTAAGCAGCCTTGGAGTCCCTGTGTGCTTCCGTGTGGGAGTTTAACCGAGGCTCGAATCCACATCGGGTTTTTTTTTATTCCGTGTCCGCGGAAAAAGAAAAAAGTTGTGGAACGGATATGACATTCGCTGCACGAGTCGGCTGAAATTAATGAAGCAAATCAATGGCATCATCACACTTTGTGCAAAGCTCGCCTAATGTAGCTTTACATGTGTGTGTACACAATACAACAAATAGACCACAATGTGATTTTAGCCCTCGTTGGACTATTACCTGGAGACCGTAATGGGAATGTACAATAATTGGTAATTTGTGTTCTCAGTGCCCTGCAAATTTGCAATGATTATGTTATTCCTGTTTGCGCGTCAATCCGTTATAGGGCTTGTTTCCCTGTATTTGCTGGGATTCCCTGTGGTTTTCTTCATTTACTTTTCTCTTCGAGGCTGCGAGCGCAAAACAATTGGAAAAGATAATGAGACTGTTGATATGAAAAGCATTCGGTAAAAAAATAAAACTAGCTTTCAAGGGATCAATGTAAACGAGTCGGGACGACAGCTACACTGAGCTGTAATTTGTTTTTTTAGTCGTCTCCAGAGACGAGACAATCCTTGTGAATGTGTCTGTAATTCTGAGAAGAACCGACTTTGCAAATGCACCATAAGGATTCAACCATTAACATCCTTTGAGATTGCAAGGTAATAGGAGTGTTGTGTAAACAAGGCTATTTCTGCCAATGGTGACTAGCGTGGTTACAAAAGCATTTCGTATTGATAAAAAAAGAAAACTGAATTTGTCTTCATCTCCCTCCAGGTTGTCCGTCACCCTTTCCTGTCCCCTGGACCTCACACTGTTCCCCATGGACACACAGAGGTGTAAGATGCAACTTGAAAGCTGTGAGTTTTTCCTGCAATAATAATAAATCACACATCGCATCTTTGCTTGTTTTAAATGTGATTTCAGTCGGATTGCTCGTTTGTATTTAAGGGGATACAGTATTTTCGAGGCATCCATATTATTGTTGTTTTTATTAAACCCTTATTTTGGGGGAACTAAAAAGCTCTTTGCTTGTTGTTTAGCATACACTTTTACTGGCAAACACTTAGGGAAGTGGGGAATAAATCATTATATTTTAGGGTTGTTGTGAAAGTCTCACGGCAAATTGAGCTTGACGGTGGTTATTGCATATAGTATAGACTTGAATAAGCAAAAATAACTTGAAGCAGTTTTCCTTTTAATGGCTTACCCGACTGCTGAGACGTAGTTTTCTGAAAGTCTTTGCATTCATATGATATTGTTGTACTCTGATTGTTTGTTTCTGGGTTTGTTTAACACAAGCAGATATTGCGGGGACATATATTTAGAAACTGTACCTGTACATATGCATGCGTGGTTTCAACAGTGTGTGTGTGTGTGTGTGTGTGTGTATTCACATATTGGACCCTTATCATCCAGTCGGCTACACAACAGACGACCTGCAGTTCATGTGGCAGACAGGAGACCCGGTGCAGATGGACAACATCGCTCTGCCTCAGTTTGATATCAGACAAGAAGATATTGATTACGGGAACTGCACCAAATTCTATTCGGGAACAGGTACCGTCCTTCTTACACATTTTTAAATTTGAGATATTTCCTCATTCAACATACTCTCAAACAATAGTTAAGATATCCCTTTTGGAGTGAAACTGAACATGTATGGCAAAGTGAAACTTTTTCCCGCATGTCCTTTTTATCACTTCCTATACTTTTCTTTATGAATAAGTTATGTTGTTACCATCCTAGTTTGATAGAGGTTCCTCGTCTCATGAATCTGGTGAGGTCAATGGGTCTTTAGTCGCTTACTGTTGATTTGAAATATAACATTTTAGCTGATTTGATCCTAAGCCGCAACGAGCCAGCTTGAATTGAATGCTCTTCTGAAGGAGACTTATTTATTTTTCTATTTTTTTTCAAGTAGAGGCCAAAGGAATATGACATCTTAAAACACCTCCGTTTCCAAATGGAATTGAAACTCCTTATTTTTTAAGTCTTTTATTATTTAATATAGAATTACAGAGTGAAACGCCAAAATAAAAGCGCAGGTCCCTTGTCATGGCAGACGTTTTGACTATTGTCTCCATTCCATTCAGATGTATCAGTGAGCCGGCATTCACAAGTCTGACTCTGTTGCACACCTGAATAGAAATAAGTAATTAATGAGGTCATTGCGTACTCCTCTGTGACTAGTTCAAATGGACTCACCTGAGTTGAAGTAGAACCTGGATTATCTTGAGGGTTAAGTTTACAATAACATGCCTTGGTAAAGCTGAGGTAGGATTTAACTCATGAATAGAAGAAACGTAAGAATAGAAGATAGAAGAAATAGAAGAAACATAAGAATACAAAGCAACACATTACACATTAAAATGTGGCACATAGACACAAGTTAAAGGTGACTTTTGAATGTTCCATGGAGGAACTGCTCACTCTGTGAATTAAAAGCATCCCAGTTGACATTAAAAGTCTCAAATCAACATTTTAATGCTGCGCGGTCCAATCAAGTTGTTTAAATGCAGTATGTTGGCACAGTTGCGTTTAGGGATTAGGCTACACAAAGATAATTAATTTAATCGTGTGATCCAAAAAAACGTACAATAACTCAAAACCATTTCAAAGTCCAAATTTATTGAAATATTATGGCTGTAACTATTTTAAACTATTACATGGGTTTAAGTGACACTATATTTAGCTTAGCAGCTGCTTATTTAGCCTGTAAACAAACTCATTTTCCACTACAGTCACGTGCTCCCCTGTTTGCCACAGACAAAGGAAGGATTCAACAACGAGCTATATTCATTAAAAAAGTAGATAAAAAAAAGAAAGAATACTCTATTCAACGTGAGGAGTATTTTATATTGCCTTTTTTGTTTTTTTGGTGACGGACTTCAAAACTTCATGCAAAAATCCTTAACAGAAGATTCAAATGTAAAATTTGAGTTGAGCGTGTAAATCGTTTCCTGAACTTGTTTTACTCTTAATTTTCATACCTTTGAACTTGTCACCTTTCGGCGAAATAAAAATAGGTCATCCACGTGAATAGTGTAGATCCGAAGAGTTTTTGTTTTGGGGTGGGGTGGGGGGTGGGGGGGGTAAATTTGTCGGCCGACGTTTATTAGATTGGAGTACATGCGATATGGTGATCTTCGCAATAAAACATCTTTGATGGGACATGTCGAAGGAACAGGCTCCTGGAACAGACTCATGGAACAGGAACAGACTCATGAACAGGTTCATGGAACAGAATCATGGAACAGAATCATGGAACAGAACCATGGAACAGAATCATGGAACAGGCTCAAAACTCAGCAGAGCACACAAGTAAAGAAAAAAGGAAGTTGGTTCATGAATTACTTTATCCATATTATATATAATGATAATGTAAAGTTGTTATTACTATTATTAGGGCCCAATCACTGAACTATTCAGAGGACCTTTTTTTCTTAAAATGTTTGTTGTCACCTTTTTCCCCCCCCACATGAGTTTGCAGGTATGAATTTTATTCATGAAAATGCATTGTGGGTCTTCTTGAGGTTTAACAAAGACATAAATGCATTTCTCATCTCAAAGAACAGTTTTCAGTATTTTTTTAATCTTGCATTTTCGTTTATTTGCTTGCAGACTATTTCTTTCCTCCCTCTGTTGGTACATTACTACATGTTGTTAACCAATATCAATCACAAGAATATTTGAAGTCAAATGTATTCACCTGTCCATCTCAAGCCTGTGGTTACATTACATTACATTACATGTCATTTAGCAGACACTTTTATCCAAAGCGACTTACAATAAGTGCATTTCAACCTAGAGTACAAACTAAGAACAACAAGAATACAGAAAGTAACATTTCCTCAACATAGTCAAACTACAAAAGTACCATAATAAGAGCCATTCAATTGCTACTAAAGTGCGAATCTGTGTTTTAATCCAGATATAGTCGAAAAAGATGCGTTTTCAGTTTCCGGCGGAAGATGTAGAGACTTTCTGCTGTCCTGGTGTCAGTGGGGAGATCGTTCCACCACTGAGGAGCAGGACAGCAAACAGTCTGGATGTAGAGTGATTAGCTCGAGGTGACGGAGTCACAAGTCGGTTGGCTGTTGCCGAGCGGAGCACAAGTCACACTTTCCATTGGACATTAAAGGTGCATTGTACAATTTGACCAAATGTTGCGTCACTACATGCCTAGATATTTCCTCGAGGTAGCTATAAGGAAGTCTAACATACTCAAATAAATGTACAACATGGTATTTATCTTGGGATACTGGCTGGGCAAAATACAATCGTAGTATTCAAACTACTAACGAAGCTCCCGGTAGTGTGCGCTACATGTACGAGGACTGATGTGAGTACACAGCGACATTCACGGCCAAATGGAAAAGCTCTATCGGCCAACAGGGTTCGGTATGACCTCAGTGCTCTCGCACACTGCTGGCAACAAGTCAGCCTTTTTAACAGGTTGCCATGACAACGTGGCCAGACACAAAGATCACCTCTGTGTTGGAGCCTGCTCTCCGACACAGGGAGCCCTTATTACGCCGTATAAAGCTCACCCAGAGATCCCTGGGCTAGTTAAATATTACTTCAGCCCATCCACTCTACCATCCCATTGGACCCACCAACCGGCCTCAAAGGAACGGGAACACAACGCTGCTATGGGGGAGGGGAGGTGGTGGTGGGGGGATGCAGGAGTTCTGTAGCGCATTGTGCTTTCAGCCACGAATAATGAAGACCACATTTCCAGAGTAGGCTTTGATCGGTTTGAATTGATCATTTATGGATGGAAATGAATGCTGCACTGTTAAGAAAGATACCCTTCTGAAAAGAGGAACTTCATGATAGGAATGTTATGTATTGGAAGCTTTTTGGAACGCCGCCTTGAGCGCTCAAACGTGTCCAAGCAGAAACACAGTTAGATGGCTTGATTTTAAATTTCTTCTGCCCGTTGACCTTTTTTTTATATCCCTCCTCTTGTGTTTTCTGTGTTAGTAATGGTGCAGATTTATGTTAGAGCTAAAAGCTAAAAGATCTGAGAGTTATCCCGGCTGCTGTCTTTCCTCGAAACGCCTAATGCGTTGAGAATTTTCACTCGAGTAGATCCCATGAAAAGTCAAAGTAACAACGCCTTTAAAGTTTAAAGACTTCAACTTTCGCGGAAAAATTCGCCCAAAGCTGAGAAATAGTCGGTGAAAATTCACCGAGATGTGTGAGCCTACGGGTCATGAACCCAAACACGAGGGGGTTAGATGTTCCGACGTTTGCGGGATGTCCTCAACAAGTATAAAGCAGAAATATTGGTTATTTATTCCGTGGTTGGATGACGGAGATGATAACTTTTTCCACGGAGTAAGACCACTGAGATAAGCCCCGCACCCTCTAAGGTGCGAATGAAGCGAATGACGCGAATAAACCACAACTTGTCGGGCGAGTAAACTGACGCGAGTAACGTTTTGGTGTAGCGCAGATAACAGAAGTCAGCATAGGGCCATTTCTCTCACCTACTTGGTTTGAATTCAGAGTAAAGAAGTTCCTCTTTCTAAACTGTAATAAAGTGCAATAAGCCAACAATGGTCTGATGCTGTGTTCATTTTATATTGTTAAACCAGTAATTACAAGCAACCGAAATGGAAAATATGTTCACCACCTTGTGATTCCAAAGAGATATTGGGAATTTCTAATAGTAACAATATAGTCAACTATAACAAAAAATAACCACAAAATCCAACCCTAATACAATGCATTATTTCTTATTTTACAAAGGAGCTATAAGCTCTTTGTATCTAGTTGGAACTCTTATACCTTGTGGATAATAGTGTCCTATCTCCTATGTACTCTTTCTGCCTCTCTTGTTTTAATTTCAAGACAATTTGTTTCCCCCCCCTTGCAGGGTACTACACTTGTGTGGAGGTTATCTTCACCCTCAGGCGACAGGCTGGCTTCTACATGATGGGTGTGTACGCCCCCACGCTGCTCATCGTGGTCCTCTCCTGGCTTTCCTTCTGGATCAACCCTGACGCCAGTGCCGCCAGGGTGCCTTTGGGTAACGTGTTATTTGATCAGTCCAAACCACCTTCCCTCTGACATTTACCGACGCACGTGATGTGTAAATATTCCACGTGATGTGTAAATATTCCACGTGATGTGTACATATTCCCCCGTGCTGTTCAACCAGGGTCGAGTGCGTGGCTGGACGTTAGCTCCTAAAAGAGGGCTGAGTGAGAGGGCGGTCGGCGTTGAGGTAAAATAGGTGTGGAAAAATCCACGAGGGGAAAAGATTGCAGTTGGATTCATAAGTTTTCAGGGATCACCGACATCCCGGCCCCAATCGTCTCCATGACGACAACATCAATCACTTTGGCTTCACGAAGGACTTCTATCAACCGTGTGCAGCGCTGTTCTCTGTGCGATACATCACTTAATATAACTGTAAGTGACTGAAGTAACCATCACGCTGGTGCTTTAGGTACTTTAGGGCTTTCAAGTAGCACTTATTGAATCTACGTCTAAATTAATGGAGATTGTGAGGCGCTGTTTAAGTGGACTTACTGCACTTCCTACTGTAGAAGTTATGTTTTAGTCATTGGAAAAGACCTCAGGCTAAAGGTCTGACACCCACATCAGTCATTGATCTGCCAACGCACTCACTCACATAAAATTACTTATATTAAATATATAAAAAAATAACCCCACTTGTTTTTTAGCCAGCTAATCTCTCCATTGATGCGATTCCTGTTAAGCCACAAACATTTACTACATTTGGGCTTTTGGCTAAGACCCTGTTTACACAATGGGAAAACGCATATATTTTCATGTGTTTTGGCCTTTCATTTACACAAAAGCTGAGGTTTTATCAAGGAAAATGATCTTTTCTAAAAACTCCGGCCAGAGTGGAGGTTTCTGAAAACTCAGTTTTTGTGTTAGTGTGTGAACGAGGTCAAACGGAAATATTTGTTTCTGTAAATACCCGGCTATGTGTAAATGTGGCCGAAGTCTAAAACATGCAGATATGCAAAATGTAACTGATTTCTGTTAATCAGTGTGGGCAACGGGAGGCGGAGAGAGAACCCGGAGGTTCAGCTGGCCAACGAGCGCCACCTGATCCCAATTAACCCTAATTAGTGAAGGGCTGAGCGCGGGCTGCACGGGGAGTGGCGCTGTTTTTGTTTTATTCAAACGGGAGGAGCGCCACAATCTTTCTAACCCGAAGAGGGTCCAGGTAGATTATTAGACTCTTGGCCTCAGCCAAGAGGGGATTAGAGAATGGATGGTTGAGCACCACCAGTGCTCAATTTAAAGTTGTGGTTTTGAATAAATCACAGATTAGCCATCTATGGTGTCCTAGTTTCAGCTGCATGATGGGAAAAGAGGCAGCAACTCTCAGAGCCTGCACACACTTTGTTTGGTCCAGATGGACGACCGACATGAAAGTGATGACCTCACCGTATTACTTATTACTCATCACTCATCTCATCCCATCTTTATGCGTCACCATTTTTTTTCTTTTTCCGGCAGCCCAAACACCAATTACATTATTATTATTATTATTATTATTATTATTATTATTATTATTATTATTAGTGTTGTTTTATTATTTGTATTATTATAATTATTGTTATTATTATATTGTGTCTCATTGTATTAGTCTGTGCTACGTATTAATGTATTTTCCACACATGCAGACTAACACAACACTTCCTCATAATCTCATTGTCTACTGGGTGCCACGTCACACCCCTGGGTGCCACTTTGTAATGCACAAAATAACATTCTCCTACAACTAAACTATCAATTATGATTCTAGGGATGCATATTTTCTTCCAGAGGAACAATCGCTGGTTTAACCATTTCAAACACGTAGTTAACAAACAAAAGAAAACAAAAAAAAGGTTTAACATGACAGACATTTTAAAAAGGACTAAAAAACATACTAGATTGTGCGTGCAGGGCAGCATGGATGAGATAATCTATTGTTATCCCCTACAGTCGTCCACTGTCTCCTTTTCTCCATCCTCCCTCAAGTTGTTTATCACCACTTTCATCCCATCATCACTCCAACTCCTCCTGGAAGCCTCCTCTGACTTCTCTCTAAATGGGATCAGTCCAGGTCAGTCAACATTTAGGTGTGGGGCTACGTTCATTTATTACTCTTCTGTGTGTGTGTGTGTGTGTGTGTTAGGTTTTGAAGTGTGTGTGTGTCCACGTGTTTGTGTTTAAGGGTTTTGTTTAACCGAGCGATGTTTGTGTATATTCATCATCATCACACACAAGGTGTTGTCTTTCCCCATAGGGGGGTATGAAGTACAATAAAATAGGTTTACCATTTATTTATTTAAAAACATTTTTTTTTCAGAATAATCACAGGAAAGGGGGGGGGGGGGTGAGTGAAGCCATTTCATTGGTGGCTTTAATACCATGTGATATGAGTGGTTGTAATTATTTCTGCCTGGGAATCTGTAACCTGTAATCTTGTTAGCTATTTGAGATTTTTATTTTTATTTTTTTTAACGATGTTAAATAACTGCTATCAGAGGCTGTCTGAGCTGTAGAGACGTCCTAATGAAGGAGGCAGAGGGACGGTTGAACTTCTAATTGCAGATGTGTTCCAAGATGCCATGAGTGGATGTGAGCGTTTTATTTGGGAGATTCGTTTGTTTAGTTTTTGTGTGATTTGAAGAGTAGATTATTTAGTTTACTTCTGCTCCGGTTCATCAAATGCTTTTCCTCAGTAGAAAGAAGTATTTCCAAGCAGGACGGTCTTATGATTAGCCGGAGCTGAATATTAATTCTCAATAATTTATTGTCCAAAATCGAAAAAAATATATTTTCAAGTATACAGTAGTTGACCTTAGCTGTGTTTCCATTCAAATATATGTGTGCATCACTTTATGGAAATTGAGAAAATCTAATAATTCTTTTTTTTTATTGCTCAAAAAAAGTTGTAATCCTCACTTGAGGTGATTTTTTTATCTTATAATAATAGGTTAATGCACTAAATGTATGATGGAAACACCAAATACATTCTGATGGTTTTAACTTCAGATTACTTAGCAGCTTTTTCCGCTTAACATATTGAATATTCCCATAACATGTGACTGCTTAGCATGAAAATAGATTATTATGATAAAAATGAATTTCTTCATTTAAAAAACACATTACAAATGGCAGAATACAGCCACTGACTGCCTCTTCAGGGTCTTCCTATTATTTATGTCAGACCCTGTTTACACGATGGGAAAACACATATATTGGCATGCATTTTTGACACGTCTTTGTGATGGGGTGAGGCTCAGAGAGACAGGCTGGGACGCAATATGAAATATCAAAAAAAAGCATTCTTTAATGAGGCAAAAACAGTTCACAAAAAACAAGGTCCAAAAGGAGCAGGCAGGTAGGCAGGGTCGAAGCAGGCAGGATCAGAAACGACAGACAGGACGACGGAAGAAAGACACGGAACTAGAGACGACCATAGACAACAATCCGACAGGAGACAAGGGAAAGACTGACACAACATATAGGGGGGGAAACACAGGTGTACGACATCAGACACTAACGAGACAAGAGTGGCTGAGTGTAGGTGCAGGGAATTAAGACAGAGAGGAGACAGGAGACACGGAACACAGGAGAAACAGAAACGGGGTGTTACAGTTTTGGCCTTTCATTTACACAAAAACTGAGGTTTTATCACGGAAAAAGATCATTTCTAAAAACTCTGGCCAAAGTGGAGATTTCTGAAAACTCTGTTTTTGTGTTTGTGTGAACTAGGTCAAACAGAGTTTTAGGTTGTCAAACGTCCCAGTATGCGACTAAAAATGCTTCACGTCATGTGAGCATCCTATGGGACGTATGCGGACGGCGTATTTATGCGGGTTCATATAAACAGAAACTTTTTTGAAAACGACCTTGTGTGTACAACGATATTTTTGAAAACAGAGGGGCAGAAATATTTGTTTCTGTAAATACCGGCTATGTGTAAATGTGGCCTTATTCATTGATCACACAATTATATTCCAGGAAGTGTAGAGGCAGGACGTATTCGTCGTAGACGTTGAAAAAAAAGTGACAACTTTATATTCCTTCCCACGACTCCTCCCCTCGCTGCCGGCTGACGAGGTTAACGGCCCTCCCTCTGTCGCCCAGGCATCCTCTCGGTGCTCTCTCTCTCCTCCGAGTGCACCTCGCTGGCGTCGGAGCTGCCCAAGGTGTCCTACGTCAAGGCCATCGACATCTGGCTCATCGGCTGCCTGCTGTTCGGCTTCGCCTCGCTGGTGGAGTACGCCGTGGTCCAGGTGATGCTCAACAGCCCGAAGCGCATCGAGGCCGAGAAGGCCAAGATGGCGGCCAAGGAGAAGGCCGCCGGGAAAAGCCCCGGGGGCAAGAGCAACGTGGTCAACGGGACGGGGGGGACGCCGCTTCACGTCAGCACCTTGCAAGTCAGTGGATACCTTTTGACTCTGCGTGTGTGTTTGTGTGTGTTTTCCCCCATTCAAGGATTTCAAGAGTTACTATACTCCAGTATATGCAGACAGTATATTTATACTGCTGAAATCAAGTAAATGTAGTCTGGTGGTGGTGAATCCTTTGAGAGTAGAAGGACAATCGAGTCTTGATTATTGTTTATTTCAGTGCACAAATATTGTACATGAGTACATTTCTCTAATATAATAACATAAATCCATTTAATTCGAAACCTTCAAAATAAAAGCGCAGGATATTTTTCTTCAATTTCTTTAAGAAAAGGTGATCGTGTGTCTTTCAAAGTCGTCAGGGGTACAATGATGTCTTTCAATCAGGGGGTTGGCGGTTCAATCCCCGCCCTAGTCGATGTGTCCTTGAGCAAGATACTTAACCCTGAATTGCTCTTGGTAGCTCTCTCTTTGAGTACCTATAGCGCTATATTGATTATTAATATTATGAATTCCCTGTCACCCATTGATCAAGATGTATAACGGGTAGTTATAACATCCCTGGTTAGACTCTGACCACGGGCCATTGTTGCATAATAGTCCTTTCTAGTTCCCTTTGTGTCCTGTCTGTACACACTGCCACAAAGTAAAGAAAAAAGTGTAAAGCGCATACCTTCGCCGCAGCCACATTTTGGCATTAGTTGCATGCCAATTGGATAAAAATGAACCGCACTATGGTAAAAAGAGAATTTTGACATTTTCATGACCTTGATCTTTGACCCGATCAATCTCAAAATTTAATCAAATTAGTCCCCGGATAATAACCAATCATCCCAAATTTCCTGCGATTCGGTTTAATACTTTTTGAGTTATGTGAATAACACACATACAAATAAATACACAGCGATCAAAACATAACCTTCCGCATTTTCAATGGTAAGGTAATAACAATAATAATATTTGTTTAGGTTTAATCAGAAGTCCTCTTGGCTGTTTGCATCCCTGCGGTGTTGTTACATTGCAAACCGCTGACTTGATGCAACAAGCAAACAATATAACATAGAAAACTCCATGACAACATCATACTTTATGTGTAGAAGGCATAACGACGGCGTACGTCAACCTAAAACAGAGATAGTTTTTTCTTCCCCAATCCTCCCTGCTCACACGGTACGATAACCAAATGCATATTCCACATCAAACATCCTCGGGCAGGTCTGTACCGTTGAGTTCTAATCTAAATGTGAAATGCAATCATTGAAGACGGTGATTATCTCGAACACACTCGCTTATCAGGACTGAAGTCTGACGCTCGCGTCTCTCCACCTCGACGCCACATTCAAATCAATTTACCTCCGAAGCCACGACACTCGGCACCACATTGGGGTTCGAGAGGATTCCGCAATTCCATCGAGGTCTGGCTGGCTTTCTTGTCAAAAACCAAATCAAAATAATGAAGCTCTAATGAGCTTAATGACTTCCGCGAGTAAGCATCGGTAGTCTGATTAGATCGAGTTCCCCCCACCCTACCGCCCCTTCCTTCCCCGCAGGCCTTCAGGGGAAGTGATGAAAGGATTTTTTTCCCCCTTTCTTTGCGGATGACATAATAGTGAACTCCTACGTCCTTTTCATACGTCTCGTAGCGGTGGTTCCCATGGCCGGTTGTATGAAGGGTGTAAGGGAGTTACAAGCCTCAGCGACCATATACGGACGCATTACAGAGCACCCGGTCATCTAATCTCGTCTTGGCTCCAAAACTCTTTTTTTTTTCCTCCTAAAATAACAGGAGTTTTGATTCATCGGCGTGAGTTGGGTCCAGGACTCGGGATCAAGCGGATCCTTTACGGGGTTCTCGGAGCAGTCGTCTGTTTCCAATCGAGCTCATCAGCCTCATTTAAATGGTCCTCACAGGTTAGACGAAAGTCAACGTGACTTCTCCGAGACGTCGTTGCCACTGTATACGATTACAACACCGTATTTTTAAATATATATTTTTTTTTTTTGTGGGGGGGGGGGGGGGGGTCTTTCTGTGTCAAAGAGTGTTCAGAGAAGGTGGAGCATGCAGTAGTCGTTTTTTGTAAGTACATTTAAGTAAAGTCATTTATATTCCACAAAGTGCCACAAGTGCAGTAGTCAATAAAACAAATTGGCAATAACAGGGACCAAAACATTTCTCATAGTTAAGTACAATACACTGTAAAAGATGGCGCAAAACAATAAATGAACAGAGAAGATAAAAAGTGAGCCATAAAATATGTAATTTAACCAAATGCCAGTGTAAACAGGGATGTGTTGAGATGCAGTTTAAATGATATTAAAACACAGCATTCCACAGCTTTGGTGCTATTGACTAAAAAACTCGCCACGAGTTTCAAGGCGAGTTGATACTGGGTTCACCACGAAAGCGTTGCCGATTTTTTCGCATGACGAGATCCTGTGCAAAGTCAACGTACAGACGCGTGTGGTTGCGATAATCTCACAATTTTCAAAGGCGACGCATTTTGGGCGGAGCGTTTCTGGGCGGCGTGAATTTTACCTCTAATTGAAATATTTCCACATTTGGTGAAAACTCGCAACTCAATCTCAAAACTCGCCGATCAGCTTGTGAGTTGCTCCGCGTGCCATCGCTGTCCTGCCAATTTTGAATCAGAACTAGCTCTTTAATACCTCTAATGAGTCTTGGAATCACAGAGAATTAAACAGGCACGAGTGAAGTTATGTAGAAATATATATGTATATATATGATATTAATGTTATGAACACGAACACAAGGGCGTTAGATGTTCCGACGTTTGTGGGATGTCCACCACGAGCATAAAGCAGAACTAGCTAGTGGTTAGTTCTTCCGTGGTGGATGGCGAAAAATAGCGGTTTTCACGGAGTAAATCCACGGAGATAAGCCCCGCCCCTCGCGAAACTTCGCAACGCTACTGGTGTGATTATGGGCGGTGTAGTTGAGGCCCGTATGATGGAGAGAGAGGATTTTAAAGTCGATCCTATAACTCTACAAAGTAAAGTTGCAGAGTCAGAATATTGTCTTTCTTTGTTGGAGAAACAATGTCTTGTTTCCGAGGAGGTGTTCATTATTTTCTTTTTTCGCAGCTTTCAAACAGATGTGACAGAACTATTACAAAAAATAAAAAAGAAGGTATTTGAGGTTCAACGCGTAAGATACGGCGACGGCGTTTGTTTAAAAATGAAGCGATGAAATGAAGCGATTGCAGTATTGGTGTTACGTCAACACGGAGGGGACTAAAGGAATGTGATGTGGTGTGAATTACCGAAATCAATGCCGACGTTTCTGTTCTCGTTCCAAATGCAGAATGTTTCAATCTTCTCTTTTGTTGCCGTGAAATGTTTAAAAGAAAAATGAAGACGAGGTATGCGGTAACACCTTGTGGATTGACATGTTTTATAAGGTGTATATTACAATGGTACATTAGACTCAACAGAAGAAGTCAGACATGGATCGGGTGAAATATTTAAGAAACAAAACATTCAGGCTTCAGGTGTCCTGAGAACAGGAAGGCAGGGAACTCCAAATACATCGGTTCCCACACAGTGAGACTGACAATTATGTTATGTTATTATAATAAATTAGAAAACTTTATTAATCCTCAGAGGGGAAACTTGTTTGCCACCAACAAGTCATACAGACAACAATAGACACAGTCCAACGGAGCACAACAGACAAGAAACACAACTAATCACAGTGGGAGGAGGTGGGGAAACAATGTTCTCTTATTTAAATGTGTTCCCTTGACACTTAGGTGTTAAACACGAGGCCCGCGGGCCAAATCCGGCCTGTCACATCATTGCACGTGGCCCCTGACGGCTTGAAAGACACACAATCACCCTTTTCTTAAAGAAATTGAAGAATAATACCCCGCGCTTTTATTTTGAAGGTTTCAAATAAAACGGATTTATGTTATTATATTAGAGACATATTGTCATTTACAATATGTGTCTAACATATTGAAATATAATCCAAATAAGCAATGATTAATCAATATTACTCTACAATAAAATTAAATAGAAACGTAAAAATAAATAGTTCCATCAAATATTTAATAATACAAATAATAATAATACAAATAATAATAATAATAATAATAATAATAATAATAATAATAATAATAATAATATTAATAGTATTTGTAAGTGTCTGCTCTCCCTCAAGTTCTCCTCCCCTCCCCCCAGGTGGCCGAGACTCGCTGTAAGAAGGTGTGCACCTCCAAGTCGGACCTGCGGACCAACGACTTCAGCATCGTGGGATCGCTGCCGCGCGACTTCGAGCTGTCGAACTTTGACTGCTACGGGAAGCCGATCAACAACGGCGGGCGCGGCGGCCACGGCAAATCCCAGGCCAAGAACAAGAGGCCCCCCCCCCCGAAACCCGTCATCCCCTCCGCCGCCAAGAGGGTCGACCTGTACGCCCGGGCCCTCTTCCCCTTCTCCTTCCTCTTCTTCAACGTGGTGTATTGGTCCGTTTACCTGTGATTTCATATTTTGAAAGTATGTGCTTGTGTTGTAACACGCGCACACACACACAAACACACACACACAAACATATATATATATATACACACACACACACACACAAGTTCTTTGTCGATCTAATTAGCTTCAGAAAAATTCCAAAAGTGAATACGTTTACATGCTAAATTCCTGGTTTCCAGTCTGATCCTGCTTTTTGATCGTATTCAGGATATATCGCGTTTACATGGAACATGAGAAACACGATGATTCATATCCTCTCCACACGATTAGTGTAATATCCAGGTTTCTGATCGTCTGCCTACAGATAATCTCACCGTCTCAGCCTCTCTACAGTATGTTCTGTACTCGCGAATAACAGACAGACACTTGAATATGGCCGAGGCGTCCTGTTTCCTATCGGAGTACCGCAGCCAGCAAATCCAGGTTTTATAAAACCAGGAGATAATGTTTACATGACTTATACGGATAACAGGGATATTCCACAAACAAAACCACATGGTACCCAGGATGTGCATAAGTGAATACCCATTAATGAATCTTAATCATACAAAAATAATTGTTGAAAAAAACAGTTTAAACAATGTATTGTTACATTTATATTTACATGAAAATAGACGAATATCGTGATTTGTGTGTTAAACAATGCTCATAATTTAATGTGTATTTACCTACAAATGAATATCATAAAATGATCACAAATGATTTCATAACTTAATGTGTCTTACAAATGTATACACAACATCTTGTATTGGAGGAAAACTTAATTTATTGATAATGGTCCAGGAGAGGTCGATACAGGATTGACCGTTGGGAAGTCCACACAGATTTGATTGCGTAAGAACCGATCAGAGGATGCACCGATCTATAAAAGAGCATTTGTAAGTACTCAATCCAGTTCAGTTTAGAGTCATGGGAGTCTGCCCACATATTTAATACGTTTACACATGTATTTGAGCTTATTACATTGTTATTAAATTGTTATTACATTGCATGCTAAAGAGAAAAAAAGGGAAAAAAGAAATTGCATGCATATGAAAATTAAGTCTAAATATCTGTTTTATGAAGTATTTATTACCTTTTATTATCATTTGCTCTGGAGGAGATAATCGAATATGTGAAACGCCGTTGTTCCTGTTAAGATGTTCTTTGTGACACTGCCACCTTTCTAAGAAATGTAATGTATGATGACATCACTCACCTGTAGCGTACGTAAGCTGTGACCACGTGTCTGTGAACAAAGACCGATGTATACGACCAAAAAAAACTACTTGTCACCATTTGTTGTGATTAAAATCAACTCGCAGGTTTAAATTCTCAAAACACTGTCCGCTCTGGTTTTGTCGGAAAAAAGTCTGCGCCTCCCTCCGCCCCTCGACATGTATCTATGCACATCACACAACAACACAGCTGTTCCTCCCACTGAGGTTTGACCTCTATCCTAATCAACCATCTATTATTCATGAGAACCTGCATGTTTAAATGACCCCTGACGATCATTTGGCGAGACTTCCCGTATGGAATCAGTTTCCGGCTTAATGAAGCGAGATGGATGGCGACCCTGTGTCACGACAACAGGGTCACGGTAATGAAGTTTGAGGCAAATTGGACCAGAATTGCACATGTAGATGAGGGACGTTGCCTATTTCTCTTTTTATGAGAAAACACCATTTTCTTTCTCTCTCTCTCTCTCCCTCTCTCGCTCTCTATCTCTCTCTTTTTATGGCTGCCATGGTTACAGACGAAAGGTTTTTTTTGATCTGTCACTATATAAAAAAGGATCCTGACTGAGACACATAATGGGAGTCAGACTGTGACTACACACACACTCGAGCGAGGGGGAAAAAGCCTTTTGAATCACAGAATAATCTGTAATCACCACGAGGCACATCTGTTTCCACAGAGTAATGAAATACTTTAGTCGTACTTAGTTTCGACTCATCAGAGGACTCATTTCAGCTCTGGGAGAAGCTCAAACGAGAAAGATTCTGCATTGCAGCGCCCTCTAATGGACACATGTATATTTGTTTCTAAAGGAGATGAAACGCTCTTGGCAAAAAAAGAAAAACAGCTTAAAAAAAAGAGAATGATTTCCACTTCATGCTCAGACATAGGTGACTTTTCTTTTTGTGGTACATAAACCATAACATAGCAGATATAATATCATAAATATGATTTGCAGTGGTAAAACTACACAAAATTGTTAATGTAAAAAAAAATTAAGTGACATTTTGCATATTTCTTATAACTTGTCCAACATCTTGGTCACCTGCAACCAACACAACCAACACAACAAACACACAAACACAACTATCATGACAATATGCTTATAGATCAGAGGGCAGATCACCAGAGTTCTGTTGAGGGGGTTTACAGACCAGATGCTCGACACCGGGACACCAGGTGGATGCACTGACACCGTCATGTCATGTGCCTCATCGAGTGCCCCCCCCCACCCATCCCCCTCCCCACCCCCCCCACCCCCACCAGCAGCCCAGTGCACTCACCTATATCACACGGGGGTGCTTTCTAATCCAACACGACCTCTCGCCGGGCCACCTATGAAAACCCACCGTTACAGTCAAGGCCTTGATTAGTGGAGGAGCAGTGGGGGGGGGGGGGGGGGGGGGGGAGGCTTATTGAAAGCTTGTTTACTGTGAACAGGGCTCTCGCACATCACTGTCGTGCTTTTGCGACCCACAAAAAAAATACACACAAACAAGAGGAGGCGTTGGATTTGCATTCAAAGCGTACTGTAGATACGAGCGTCTGACGGAACGACGTATAGTAGAATCCAGGGTGTATATCATCACGGTAATCCTGTGATGAACTTACCTCCTCCCGTCCCTTCTGCCGGTGTGTCCCCCGGTCGCCTCGTGTGTGAGGGCGCGGCCACGGTTTGATCCCCAACCCCGAGACGTAATAGGCTGTTTTCCAAATGCCACGGTGGATTTCAGGTCAACCGCAATTTCCCATTTTGCGGTATTTTTCTTTTTTCGGGCCGAAATGAAACGTGGAGGGTCTAGAAAGTGTGGAGGGGGTCAACGCGTACGGCGAGGAGCTTGGTTCCGGCCAGACTCGACCAATCGGTAGAATAGCCCCGTGACTGACCCGTGGGTCCTGTGGTTCCGGTTGGTTCTGCCCGGAGCAGAGCGAGGACAGGGGGGGAGTGTGACCGGCCTGAGAGGGGAGGACGTTACACTGTAGTGTGTTTAGTTTTAAATGACACTGTCAAATATTATAAAAAACTGTTTTATGCATATTTGACTGTTTTGAAACATTAAATGAGTTTTCACGAGAGTCGTTAAACAACGACCGCTCGGCCGGAAACATGACAACCATCCAGCATGAAATACACAATGCAGACAGCTGAATACTATTATTATCATTATTATTATTATTATTATTATTATTATTATTATTATTATTATTATTATTATTATTATTATTATTATTATTGTTGTTGTTGATGAGCCAATGGATGCTGTTCATCATTACACTTTTGCGCAGCCTTGCATATCTAAGATCCCAGTATGAGCTCAAAGCAACTATTTCCATTAATAATGCCCTTTAAATGTAGAACTTTGATATTTTTTTAGTTTTTAGAGCCACATTGCTACACATCGAATGTTACTGACGCAGTCACAGTGTCCAGCCTCAGCACTCTGTCCGATCCCTGCGGACAGAGTGCCCCGAAAGGTCCTGATGGCAGTAAATGCTTCGCTCGGCAGAAGTGACAATAAAGATGACTTTGACTTCTCTTTTCTCACATCAAAGTGTTTGAATAATTAAAAAAATGTAAAACATAATTTGAGATTCTCTGTCCTCAACTTTGAGGGTAATGTGGAATATTTGCATCTACTGTATAATATCAGTTTATCCAGAATATACAAAGTCAGAGCTCAAAGTTTTACAAATCAATATGACTTTGGAAGACCACATCCTTGGGACTTTGGAAGAACATATGTAATCAGGCCTGGGCGCAGAGACGTTAGTAGATCATTTCTAGAATATTGCTTGTTTTTCACTTTAATTTTGTCTTTAATTAGGGCCCAAAGACCGTTAAGATATGAACGTGGGGGTCCAACGGGTCTGGAGTCAAACTTAGGAGATTGGGCCACGAAGGCCGGTAACAATAAACTCCTCCTATTTTGTTGTGTATAAAACATATGTTAAAATGCATGTTCATCAGACTTCTCCAATCGGGCCTCCTGAGAGTCTCTAAGAGTTCCCGGGCGTTTGTTTCCTGACCTGTGCTTATGAAGAATAAACCCAATATTTTGTATAAGTCCTGTTGTCGACCAAACCTCTTTTTTCCCTCAACCGTTTTCAAACACACCACGACTAGCGGGATTAGCGGGTAGAAGAAGCAACAGTAAGTCTAAACATAATTTTTGTTTTTTAAAGGAGGACAAAATAGCAACACGGGAGAGAAGAAAGTGATCTAGAAAACAGAAGTCATCTGGAAGCCTCCAGAGAGTATTCCCCTGAAGCTCGTACCCATTGTTCCCGTGCGCTGGCAGCCAGCGGCGGCAAAGTGTTCATTAAACTCTGTTTCTCCCGGAAAGGTCATGTGTCGGACCCCCACAGCGGCGGCCGGCGTTTGTCCACCGCCGCTCTAAGTGTCTGGCGGCCCCTCGAGTGAGACGCTGAAATGTTAGCCGGCGTAAAGCCTCTCTGGATGAGAGCGACGCCGAAACGCCGCAGGAAGTGGAAACACTTCCTGGGAGAGACGTCGTTGTCGTCCGGACGGCGGGCGGTTAAACATTCCTCACGAAGGTCACCGACGTGTTTCGAGGACGCTTTAAAACAATTCCATTCAGTTTATTTTGTTCAACCCATTATCACAAATTACACATTTGCCTCGGAGGGCTTTACAATCTGTACACATAGACATCCCTGACCTTTGACCTCTCACATCGGATCAGGAACAACTACCCAAAGAAAGCTTTTCACAGGGAAAAAAGTGAAGAAACCTTCAGGAGAGCAACAGAGGAGGATCCCTCTGCAGGATGGACAGAACAATAGATGTCATGTGACCAGAAGGAATCAGAGTTGCATAGTTACATAGTTAATACAGAGTTATAACACATTCAATGAGTATGACAGAGTGTATAAATAGTTGGTAGTAGGCATGGACCACGATTCAGACCTCCGCGATCCAGCAGGCAGATGGAGAAAAGGAGTGTGTGTGTGTGCTTCTCTCATAATCCATTCCTCTCAGCTCATTAGAAACGCTGCACAGCTGTGCAACAGTTGGAACGATATCTCGCCCCGGCTGCAACATTCGCGGAAACGACGCCTTGAGATAATTAAACTGGAATATTTTGCGTATTTGAACATCAGCCGCAGAGCGAATCCACACACGACGGCGCCTCCGGACGAGGCCGGGCCGGCGAGCGTGTGCGTGAAACAACGAGTCGGATAAACACTGAGGAACGACACCTGAGAGCAGATGTGTGCAGGTCCATCGGAACAAAAGCAAATACAGGTGTTAGTTATTTGCTGGGATCCATAGGTCGCATATAAGAAGTGGACTCGTTTACAAACATGACACCACTCATCTTATTGATTAGTTCATTCTTCATAATTAATAAAAAAAAAATAAAAAAAACTCCCCCTCTTGCTGGAAACCAATTTAATTTCACGTACATGCATACGCTCATACATATACATCTACCTTCATCAATGCATGTTGTTTCTTTAAATACAAAATTGAATTATATATATATATATATATATATATATATATATATATGTGTTTAACTCGCTCACGCACACACGCACATACACACGTACACATTTATTTTTCCTTTTTTAATTATTATTATTTTAATTATTATTATTTGTTTTTCTTTTTTTACAATACTCTGACTTTATGATGTTGTGTCCACGGTTCCGTCGCCCTCTAGGTGTTATGTCTATGTATTGTCTTTTGTCTTATAACGTCTATGTATTGTCTTTTGTCTTATAATTAAAGAAAGATAAAATTAAATAAAAAAGTTCTGCTACCAGGAGGTGAAACACGAGCGGGTTGAGAGTACAACTGAACGCTGAATAATTATAAAGAATTATTTTCACCAAAATGTTCCATTTAACTGAACCGGTCATCACAAAGCAGCCCCGCCCTGGAGAACACACATTTGTATTATTAGAAAACATGTTTTACATCTAATTTCCAGAACGTTCACCAAAATAATAAATATATTACATTACATTACATGTCATTTAGCAGACGCTTTTATCCAAAGCGACTTACAATAAGTGCATTTCAACCTAGAGTACAAACTAAATATGACACGTTAATAACGGTGTTAGCCTCTTGTTATACGCAAATGACCCCAAAAAATAATATATAATATTATTCTCTTCCAAAAATAACATACTATGATTGTGCTTTTTGTTTTAAGTGGCCAGAGAAAAAAAGGGATGTCGTCATAAAGGAAATTTAAAAGATTTCAGGGGGCTTACATTTTAAAGCAATTATTTGGAGACTATGATGTAAACCCAACACACACACTGGATCCTAGTTGTGCACACACACTATTTTCCTCTGCAACAATTAAATATCACTGCGATTTCCGACGCTCTCGCTTTCATTTTACACAGTTCGACTTGTTTACAACTCATATTCACCTCCGATTGCTTGTTCATATTGCGTCATATCTATAAAAAAAATCTAAAAACCCAATAAAATAGGCCTCAAGTCCTCACTAACCCAACGTGCCCTTCAACATCCCCTCCTCTTCATACTCGCAGCTAAACGAAGAGGGTGTTCTGTGGGGCGCTGTCCGCGGTGCTGAAATATGACACCCACTGGTGCCTCTCTCCCCGCCTCCAGCCTCAGATCCTCGCCTCGTTCCTCTGGTCTCGCACCACCATCCCGTGATTAATATGCGTCCGTCTGCACGGGATGAGATGTGCGTATCATAAAAACAAGAGGACGGGAAGGCCACTTATTTATTTATTTATGTATTCCCAGTTAGCTGAGAGGCAGCTCTCCTCCACACAGCAGCTTCACGCAGCCACTGATGGACATTGCATTGGTGTGTATGCAGATTGTGGGAAGTTAAAGAGGAGTTTCATTCCTGGTATTGAAACCCTTTAAATCTCAAAAATTACATCTCCCCCGAGACTAAAAAGTAATTTGCAGTTATACCTTTGAACAAAAGGTATTTCTCTCCAGATTACGTTTGTATTTGACGTATTACAAATACAAATCGTCTCTTATAAAACGTATCTTTGCCGATTGTTGTGTCACTTTTCTACAATGCTGTTATCAATTGGAAAAGCGTCCTCTAGTCTTAATTAGTATAATTACCTTCACATTGAAAATGCGGAAGGTAATGTTTTGATCACCGCGTATTTGTATGCGTGCGTGCGTGTTATTTGCATAAGTCAAAAAGCATTAAACCGAATTGCATGAAATTTGGTGGGATGATTGGTTATTATCCGGGGACCATCTGATTAGATTTTAGGATTGATCGGGTCCAAGCTCAAGGTCAAGAAAAGGTCAAAATCTTCTTTTTACTATAGAGCGGTCAATTTGTATCCAATTGGCAACTAATGCCAACATGTTCATAAGTCAATGCCCAATCTTGTGATATGTGAAGGTATTGCTCTACCGAGTGCCCGTTCTAGTTTTCTATGTTGTTTCGCGTTGGCCTTTAACCTTTAACCTTTAATGTGCGCAATAGAGCAGGACACAAATGTGTTTCAGGTGACAGAAACACATTGGTGTCCCTCAAATCATTACATCTATTCAGTTTATATGTTGAACTGCTTTTCTGCTTTTTTCTTTTCTCAATTACACAAAACAGGTCTTCAGGTTGAGAATATCTTGAGCTTTATTCCACTCTGCATTCCTCAAGTCTAGTGGAGAAAGGATTAGATATGTAACATTGGACAGGTGCTGCACATTGAGTCATGTCTTAGTGGAGCGATGCTTCTAAGTCCATTAGTCTGACCCCTGTAGGAGTGAAGCGATCTTTATCAGACATCTAACACTGGCACTAAAAAACACATTTAAGTCTGTTTATCGGTCTATTTACCTTCATATCAAGTCCAATGGGTTAGTGAAGAAGGGTTCAGTTAACATCACTGGGAGGAGGAGAGTGTTGACCTTTTACATATACAAGCAGAACAACCTGTTGACATAAGACTGCACACACCGTGACCCTGTAGCGGTGTTATGCAATGACCGATGTGGCGTGTGTTCATGCCTAATGCCTCTGACTATAATCTCGTCATAACAAATACAAAACAACCCGGAGTTCTCATTTCCCATTGTGCCTAAAGGTGTAGTGGTCCTCTCTTGTCTCAAAGTGGTCGCCGCTTGGCTCTTTTCCATCTCTGTCCGCCTCCTCCTCCTCTTCCTCCTCTTCCTCCTCTTCCTCCTCTTCCTCCTCTTCCTCCTCCTCCTCCTCCTCCTCATTACCGTCCCCTCACTTTGTGGGTGTGATGCTGAACGGGTCTCCGGCGCGCCGAGCGCAGACGCGCAGTGTCCCCGCGCGCTTCGAGGAGGTATCAGCTGCCGGCAGGAGGGCAGCGTCGGCGGAGGAAGAGGAAGAGGAGAGACAGCAACACCTACATCGCTGGCGACCATTCCTTCACTGCTGGCGTCCTTTCCACAGCAGAAGAAGAGGAGAATTGAAAGAAATTTGAGTAGTTTCCTCCCTGAAGGCTGCAGGTGTCCAGTATGTGTGGGATCTAACAGCTCCGGAGGCATCGAGGAATATCAAACTCCCCCCTGGTGGATGTGGACACCTACACTGTGGAACCATGGAAACGATAGTGAATTTATCCGTGTCCGTGCTGCTGGTTTTGTGGGGATGCGCGCTCGGAGGCTCGCCCAGTGTTCAAATCGGTACGTATCCATTAGTTTTGTAGAACACTTTGGATTAAAAGCGAGGATTTTTTCTCAATTTTTTTGTGCGTAAAATGTTTTTTTTTAATGCTCAGAGAACGATGATGCGAGTGTGGCTCATGTGTTGCTTTTTTTTTGTGGATTTCAGGAGGACTCTTTCCGAGGGGCGCGGATCAAGAGTACAGCGCATTTCGGATAGGAATGGTTCAGTTTGGCACCTCGGAATTCAGACTGACGCCCCACATTGACAACCTGGAAGTGGCCAACAGTTTCGCTGTAACCAACTGCTGTAAGTGTCCCCCCTCCCCCCCCCACCATCCCTCCACAGTCCCCTCCTTTTCTTCATTATTCTAACAAGTGTGCACATTGTACGGATGCTTTTTATTGTGCGTTATTTGAATGCATGTGTTTTTTTTTTATTGTGATGGAGATGAAAGACTAGACAAGTCGAGGCATTGTGAGGTGGGCAGATGATAAGCAGCAGGGGGGGAGGGGGGAGGGGGGAGAGAGAGTTGGTTTCCACAGTAACAGCCGGTCACATCCACATCATTCACATTCCTTCAGATTTCTGGAGATCAAACCCAGCTGCAGCGCGTGATCCATCCCGCCGCTCCTCTCACCTCCACGCGTGGCTTTTTAAAAACACGAAGTATTCGGACTCAAAGTGAGAGGTGATCGGGACCGAGGTCCGCGGGACTCTGGTGGACATCCAACCAGGTGTCTGGACCTCGAGATCTGACTTTTTCTCCTTCTTTCTTAGTCCGTGAAAAAAGGAAAACCAAATCGATTCAATCTATATCACAATATGGATGTTTTTTTCCTCTTTCTCTAATGTCTCTTGAGCCAAAAAGCGAGCTGACGGCTCGAGATGAGACGTTTCTTGCCGCGTGGAGCGATGTCAGGTCTTCCGCTCAGCAGTCAGCGGCTCCGATAACAAAGCAACATACACAGATGCACATTGAACGTCTCTTTAACATCATATTGAAGATGAATATGAGTTTATATGAGCGTCACTTCCAAGGATAACTCCAGAGACAGTCTCACATCACTTTGTCCATAACAGCGCAGTTTTATTTGTAATAAAACAAACATCTAAATCTATTAGAATCGCTACTCTCTTGCTTCATTTAAATAAACAATAAGGTTTTTCTTTCTTTTCTTTCAAAGGTCGCAATTTTTTTTCTCTCTTCTTTTTTTATAGGCAGACCTCGTACATTTCATTAGTCGGTTGCCAAGCGACTACTCCTCTCAACAGTGCCCCTAAACATAAATCACACGCTTCTGATTGGTGCGCGCATCCGACCAATCGATTTCATTACCATATAAAAGCTTCCTGCCTGGAGATCACAGCGACGTCCGACATGCAGCCATCACAGTGACCCCTGTTCAGAACAATGTTTGCCCAGCCTTGAGGATGTGTGTGTGTGTCTGTGTGTGTGTGTGTGGGTGTGTGTGGGTGTGTGCGTGCGCACGCGCCCGTGTGTGTGTGATACTTATTACTCAGTGCTCATTAACTGGTTTATCATTATATGACTGATTTATTTTAAACTCATCTCACATTTCTAATAGTGCATATGAACCTGGATGTGTTTCCACATGTGTGTGTGTGTGTGTGTGGCGTTGCATCTGTTTAGCTATATTAGCAATTCTAAACTGCTATAACTGTTGTCCTGATCAATTGGGATCTAAATCAATTGATGGCGGCATAATATGAACAACCTCTGATTTCTTCACACGTGTTCATGATACAGTGGGCTGTAGAGATGTCAGGTGTATACATCTGATGCAACATGAGAGTAAAAACAGATTATCCATATAGATCTGGAAGAGAGAAAAAAAAGAATCAACACTAGCGGAGTCATTTTTATTGTCTTTATTATGACGCACGGGAAGACGGCGTGGCCTCCACAAGTCTCCCCAGAAGTCAAATCACAGGCGACCCTCAATGAGCATTTACAGGCTCCAGATCAAGAAGAAGAACCAATGAACGGCCGGATTTAAAATTGATTAGAGTTGTCGAGCCGAGGGAATGGCTGTCGCATTCGTTTATTAGGAAGACGCAGCAGCAGCAGCAGCAGCAGCCGGGCTGAATGTCTGACACATGCACTTGGT
Organism: Liparis tanakae; assembly: GCA_036178185.1. Classification (NCBI taxonomy): domain Eukaryota; kingdom Metazoa; phylum Chordata; class Actinopteri; order Perciformes; family Liparidae; genus Liparis; species Liparis tanakae. The sequence continues at coordinate 6,948,154 of CM070095.1, forward strand.
TTCTCTCCAAATGTTCCACGAACACTATCCACCTCCTCTAATTGACTTGAGTGGGGGAGGGGAGGGGGGAGGGGGGGGGGTTAGGCCGGTAGGTGGCAGTCTGCCTCACAATCCACCTCTAATTACAGTACGACGTACTTTACGAGGCGCAGTGTTGAATAAAAAAAAGGGGGAAATTGCGTCTGACGTGGCAGATTGAAAGCAAAAAGAAAAATTACAAAAATATCGTTGGTTCTTTAAAAGCTTGTTTATCGAGCTGCTCACACACACACACTCCTCACACACGCTCCGCACGGAGCTGCTGCACACTGGGTGTCGGCAGGTGTGAGCGTTTCATTTTGGATCCAAACAAAAGCACTGTTGTCTTTCGTGAAGAGGGGAAAGGTCATCAAAGGTCATCAAAGGTCATCGAAGCGGACGATGAGAACTCAATCTCCGTACGTCTTTATCCGGAGGAGCAAATCGGTGGCCGAGACGTTTTTAATCAGATATTTTCCCAAATTGTCTTATCATTTAATAAATATATGCATTATCGCTCTGATAAATAATACATATAATACAATAAAGACATTATATGAGATGGTTAAATACGATTTCTGACCAAATGGATGCGGATCACACTGTGGTTGTACTTGGCCTTCATCAGTGCGGCGTGTCAGAGCGGTATAGGGGGCAGGATGATGCATCCCTCCATCAATAACGGTTCTTTTGGACAGGTGTGCGTCTGCAGCCCAACCAGGGACCCATCGGGACTGAGTGAGTGCATGTAGAGCACGAGTGTGCAGCGTTGTGCTGTCCACCCAGAGCGATAAATTGGAAATATTCTTCTTCGCACTTCCTAGAATAGTTCACCTCTGTGACTGTGTGCGGTTAAATGACGAGTATACTCTGAAATACGACCAGGTATGAAATAGGACCGTATACAGTGGGTACGGACATTATTCAGACCCCTTTACGTTTTCCACTCTTTGCATTGCAGCCATCTGCTAAATTCAAAAAGGTTCATTTTATTTCTCATTCATGTTCACTCAGCTCCCCATCTAGACAGAAAGAAACAGAGATTTAGAAATGTTTGCAAGTTTATTAAAAAAGAAAACCAAGTGATATTTCAGTTTTTCTTTTTTAATACATTTCCTAAGTAAACATAAACATTAAAGGGGTCCGAATACTTTCCGTACTCACTGTCTGTATATATGTATGTGTGTATATATATATATATATATATATATATATATATATATATATATATATATATATATATATATATATATACACACACACATATATATATATATATACACACATACATATATATACATATATATATATACTGTCTATATATATACAGTATACATACACTTATATATATATATATATATATATATATATATATATATATACACACATACATATATATATACATATATATACAGTATACATACACTTATATATATATATATATATATATATATATATATATTTACATACACACACATATATATATGTATATATATATATATATTATAGTATTTCTTTTTTAATACATTTGCAAAGTGAACATTTTAAAGGGGTCTGAATACTTTCCGTACCCACTGTATGTATGTATATATAACTAAAGGTTCATAAATGCCTTATTGGTCAACAATACTCTTTCATAAAGGACGTGTAGGTTGCCATGAGGTTATGATCCATAATACATGCTTTTTCCTCACATTAATAAATGCATTAGCTACACACTGCCCTGGAACTGCATGGTCGAAAGTGGTACTTTCTTTTTTCTTCTTCTTCTTCTTCTTCCCATGGAAAAACTGTCAAAGTAGACATTATGGGTCACACTGTAATATTCCCTGCACACGTGCACAGGGAGACCAAAAGGTGGAGTCGCACCAATTGACACATGTGGGGGGTGGGTGTGTGGTGGGTGTCAACGGAGTCGCTGTGGAGAATCGAATTCGGCCCGTGATAAGTGGCGTTGTGTCTCCCGTGTCTCGGGAGGGAAGGAAGAGGAAAACATAACCCTCAGTGATGTCACCGGGGTGACCCGCGGCTCTCGGAGTTTTCGACACATAACTGTCATTTTTATACCCGGAGACATTTTAGTTTGAAAGATGGTGGCATTTGCAATAAAGGTCTCTGTACGAGTGCATTGTGGGAAATGTAGGAATGAGCGCTCGACTCACGCCCTCAGTCAGGATACACTTTATTTCGAAAAGTCCCTGCAGCTTTATATAGAGGAGCAATACTGAATAGAAGAACAGCTCTAATGAGATTAAATATGTCAGATGTGTTAAACCATCAACAGCATGTTGGGGGGGGGGGGGGGTCGGTAAATTCATGGGGGTGTGGCCATGAATTTATAAGCTTTAAAAATAAATCAAAACATTCTGCTCCACAAACTGTGGGTCTTATCTCTAATCTTTTTTGTTGTTCCAGTGAATCGTGGTTCTCGCAATATTATTCATATTATTTAAATAGGGGAGAAAAAAATTCACGCTTCAATCGGACCCTCCGGTGAGAGGTTCGACATCGTGGACGCCGCTTGGTGAAAAAAGGGGTCGTGAGCGTTAATGGCTTGGAACTTCCCTGAAGCCTGAATAATAAAAAAATAAAAATAAACACAGCTATATTTTGCACTTTGCAAAAAATGGTGTGACGGAGGTTCTGCAACGTGTCCACGCTTCTTCTTCACCCACACAACTGTAGCACGGCGCCACTGAAAGGCATTCTGGGTATCATCGCAAATCGGGGTCAAGTCTCAACACCGAAATTGACATCGGCGATAAATAATTATCAGCGGCGTTGAGTTCAGGGACGACCTGCTCCTCGTAATGCAGAGCGTTTTGAATTCCTCGTGGCTGTGTGTGCACAGTGTGTGTGTTCGCCTGCCAAATTAAATCTTTTATTCCGCTCTAACACGCTGGCGTGATTTTATTTCTCACTTCCACTCCGAGCAGTTCGAGGGTCACCGGCGGCCGGCTGGCTGGCGAATTTGAACACTTCGAAGTTCCAGTTTGTCACGGTTGAATCTCGTCACGCTGTAATTTCATTGCGCGTACGGCGTCTCGGGGAGGGAGGCGTTCAGGAACCTCGGCCGTACGCGTGCAGCGGAGCGTCGGTTATATAGGCGATGTATTGTTCACACTTAATTAAGTGCACACTCGCTCCATTTGAGAGGAAGCTGTGAAATATTAAAGAGGCGTGGGAGCTGGTCAGAAAATTAGGCTAAAGAACCTCGTGTATCTTCGCTTGCCCTGAATACCCAGAACTCATCACTCTCTCCTCTTCATCACTTACAGCCAGATTCAAAAGCCCCCAGATGGAGGTCCCCGCCTGTCTCCTATCCTTATACTTGGCTCCTTTCCTTTTTAAGTAAGGTGGCTCAACTGCAGCTTTTGGCTCAAGCAACGGTGGCTGGAGGAACAATTTACCAGACACACAGACGACGTGTTCTCCTCCGGCTTTAAGAGGGTCACCAGAGATTCACTTAAAACAAATAAATAAATAAATATTTCCTTTTTAATTATTTTCTTTTTTTAATTATAAAAAATATATATACAGGTATATACAGTATATGTATATTAAATAAACAATAAATAATAAATAAATGAATAAATATTTTCTTTTTAATTATTAAAAAAGATATATACAGGTATACATATATATGTATATATATATATATATATATATATATATATATTAAATAAACAATAAATAATGACTAAATCAATAAATAAATAAATAAATATTATTGAAATATATATATATCTATATATATATATATATATATATATATGTATATTGAATAAATGAATACATGAATAAATAAATACATATATAAAATATAAAATAAAAACTGTTTCACGACGTACGTATCAATAAGGCGATCGGAAAGAAAACTACTGGATTTGGATTATAAATATGAAATACGAACATATTCGACACACTAATTCATCTCCAGGCTGTTTTACTGGCTGTTTTCCAGAGCTTTCCCAGCACCAACACGAGTTCAATCAGTTGTCATCAGTCGGACTCGGCTGTCACTTAAATCTATAATTTAAATGATGACAACTGAGTCAACGTCAATAACTGACAAAGCTCCAGTAAGTGGAACTTGAGAGAAGAAGAATTCTTAACGCTCATTTTCATCCATCTTTCTCCATCCAGTCGTCGTTATTTTCTGTCGCCGTTTGGCATTTAAATGCACACGCGTGAGTTTCCCGTTCATAGTCCCAATGAACCGATTGATCATGAAACACCAGCTCCAGATTATGACGCATGCTTAATCCAATACACAGCCACCTAATAGGCTTCCATCGCCAGATGGAGGGTCTCATCCTTTAGCTGACTAAGCATGCGGCAGAGAACCAGCACTCGGCTTTCATTCATTCATAATGTGAGAGGAAACACATTCCTCTCCTCCCCCCCCCCACCCGCCCTTCAGAACAGAGATGCTTATCCTAAAAAGGTGTAACCGAGGCTTTATCCCTCCCCTCTATCTTGACGTCCCCGCCCCGTATCAGTTCGTTCTTTCCGCAGCCTTTTCATCAACCCCTAACGGGCCCGTACGGCGGCGACAGCAATGGCCATTAACCCCCCCCCCCCCCCCCCGTATCGCCGCGTGGAGAAGTGAGGGTTTTTTCCAGAAGCTTCATCCATCACGAGCGTCAGGCGGCGTGCAAGAGGCCGGGCGGCTGCGATGATTATGGATCAGCCGTCTCCTGCAGCTTGTCGCTGATATGAAGGAGGCCGTCGTCCGGAAGCCGCATCCGTAAATAAGTCTGCGGTCGGGTGGAGACGTGGCAGCAGCTTAGAGACGCATCGCAACACGAGCGGCTCGTCAGTTTAAAATAAAATAAAAAAATTTAATCGCAAATCGCGAATATACGACAGATATAATTACACGTTCAGACCTATTTCCTTTAAAATCTGAACGAAAACAGTACACAATCCAACGGGAGTTGTGTTTTCCGGCGTTGACCTCTCGTGGATCGTCGGCCGGACATCTTTCAGGTGGTTGTCGCCGCGTCTCGTCGACACCGTTGGAAGGATTCGCATAATCGTTTGTCTCAGAACGTTCGAATAATACGCAAAAATCTAATCAGATTACAGGTTTCTCAAAGCGTTTCTATAGAGCTACATCCGACTCTAAAAAAATGTCTTCGTCAAGCGAAGTTTTGCGTTTCAACTTTTTACTTTTTAATTCACAGAATGACCCTTCTTTTTTTTGCATGCATGCATGCAGAGAAATCGGTGATTGAGATTTAAGGGGGTGTTCTTTCTTATATTTATCAAGATTGAAATGTGTGTGTGTGTGTGTGTGTGTGTGTGTGTGTGTGTGTGTGGGGGGGAGTTAGAGAGAGAGGAGAAAGAGAAAGAAATTGGAAACACTAAATTAAAAACAACAGTCCAGAATGGCCTTACAGTGTGATGAGCGGAGCAGGAGGCCCGTGAGCAGACAGACAGACAGACAGACAGACAGACAGACAGACGTGTCCCTGTGCTCCGCGGGCTTCTAATGGCGTCTCTCGCTGAGCAAAATATTAATGTTTTAAAAAGGAGAGGATGACTGTGTTGGATACGATCATGAAAAACATCCCTGTGTCAACAGATTAGGTGTTTACCTCCCGTGTAACCCGATAGTAAGGATATTAATCAAATGTCTAAGAGTCTGCTGGATGAGGATACTCACGATGCTCACTATTAATTATTGGTGCACCCATTGAGAAGCGTAAATATTGTATACACCTTGTATATGTAATTTTGTGTTTTTAGGTCTCTCGGGACTACAGATTAAAAATAGCCTCTTGGCTAATAACTTTGGCACATTTACTGAGTTTTTTTCAATTTATGTGCACTGTCCCTTATCAATTAAACACCCCAAAAAACAAAACAAAAAGATTATTAAATAAATGAATAATAAAAAAAACAATAAATAAATAAAATAAAATAAATAATAGCACTTTACTCAATTATCAAAAAGTAAAAGTATGCCGACTTGTCTTTATTCCGCATTATAAATAATGATCCCTAACTTCTAATTCTGAGCTGAATGCATCCTCTCTGTGCGGTGTGGCCTCCCTGCAGCTGGCTGTTCTTCCTCAGCAGCTTAACCTTCCTCTAAAGAGTGTGTCTACAGTGTCACGCCTCCAAACAACCCCATGAATCAACCTGCGGCGCTGAGGAGCACATTTTCCTTGAAAGGTGTGCTCCTCTCCTCCGCCCCCGCCTCTTAACTTCGTCCACTCGATTTAGAGCTTTTGATTCACTTGAAGCGTCTCTCCGCCTCGTCTGTTTCACAGACGGCGCTTTTCCGCTCTTGTAAGAACTCGTCCCCCCGGATGGTCGGACAAAAGTCTCATCTGGATATATATATATATATATATATAAATATATATATATATTTATTTATATCAGCAGCTGTCGGCCTGTCAGTTTCATTTCATTCAATCACAAAGAATCTTTCCCAGCCATCAAAAAGGAGCAAGCTGTGAAACTGATGTACCGTCTCCATCCCTCCATCACAGAAAACACATTAAAGGAAAAGAATATATATCTATAGCTTCATACGATTTCTTAAAATTGACATTTTGTGTTTATTTTTCTATAACATTTTGTAATCTGTCTATGCATTGGTCTTTATTGGTCTTAATTACCGTCGGCAGTCTTCAGAAGACAGAACTGACATGTTTGAAATGTGTCTGCGGAGGAACGAGTGATGACAATTACAGCAACAACAACAACAAAATAATTAGAATACGAGTAGATGAAATCAAGCATTCTGATTGGTTGGTAGCGAGTCACGAGGTGGACTTTATTGAGCCATAATGTCCTGTACTCCTGTTTACCCTTGAACAGGACATTAGTGACGATACAGTATTGCCTCCAGGACCGTATCGCTTTAATATGCTGCTGCTTTGAATTCTAGTTCTAGTTTTGTTTGCGTTTGTTATCATCACAATTTGTTTGTGTTTGTTATCATCACGTTTTGTTGTTGTTGTTATCACCACAAGGTTTTGTTTGTTTGTTATCATCACGTTTTGTTTGTTTGTTATCATCACAACATTTTTGTTTGTTTGTTATCATCACGTTTTTTTGTTGTTGTTATCACCACAACGTTTTGTTTGCGTTTGTTATCATCACAACATTTTAGTTTGTTTGTTATCATCACGTTTTTTTGTTGTTGTTATCACCACAACGTTTTGTTTGCGTTTGTTATCATCACAACATTTTTGTTTGTTTGTTATCATCAGAATGTTTTGTTTGTTTGTTATCATCACAACTTTTTGTTTGTTTATCATCACAACATTTTTTTGTGTTTGTTATCATCACAACGTTTTGTTTGTTTGTTATCATCACAACGTTTTGTTTGTTTGTTATAATCACAACGTTTTGTTTGTTTGTTATCATCACAACGTTTTGTTTGTTTGTTATCATCACAACGTTTTATTTGTGTTTGTTATCATCACAACGTTTTGTTTGTGTTGACTCTTCAGCCACGTGTCCCTCGCTCCTCTTCTAACTGGATGTCATTGAAGGGCCCATGGATGCTGCACCATGATGCCTGTAAGGCTTTGATCCGTGTCCAGTGGTGTGTTCAGGGCCTTCTGTGTTATTAGGTTGGCCATGCAGGACTTGTTACATTGTGTCTCTATGTCGGGGAGAATGGTGCGGGGGTCTTTTTATGTTCCAGTGTTATTTTGCTGGGTGTGTAGTTGTGGTTTATTACCCTGCTGCTCTCAGAGATGAAGGGGTAAGAGAACACTCTGTCCACAACTCGCAGGATGCAATAATTTCAAAATCAGACAAAGCCAATATCATGCCATGTGGCAGAAAGAAGTCAAAAAATAAAAAGAAGTGCAGGTTTAACGGCCTTAAATGATCACAGCACTGTGGTCTGATCCACATCTATTTTGGTTTTGTTTGGACAGGATGTTTATTTCATATCGTCGGTTTGATCTTGGCAAATCCTTCATGTGGATTAGAATAACAATATAATTAAAATATATTATAATATTCGTCCCGTTTGATGGACAGATTCAATTCAATTCAATTCAGTTTATTTGTATAGCCCAGTTTCACAAATTACAAATTTTTCTCAAAGTGCTTTACAATCTGTACACATAGATGGTTTCATGCCAATTAAATTAGATCATTTGCACAACAAAAATACATTTCTATTCTAATAGTGATCAACGTCAATCAAAAACACAATGGCTTTAGTGAAAGATATCTATATATATATATATATATATATATATATATATATATATATATATATACACAATACATGTTTTTTTCTAATGTATCTCTGGTTTCTAGCAAAGCGAATGTTTGCAGTTGTATTAATTACTTTATAATCTACGAAAGTTTGTGTTGATTTGTTTGCAGAATGTTTAGTTTTATCTGGGTGAACTGGCTCTGTAATATAAAATGGGTATTTAGTTGTAGTCAGTAGAAATGACCGAAATTATACAAAATAAATAGGATGTCCGTAAAAACAACGAAATCAATCACAAACAATATAAAAAAGCTAAATATTAAGAAAAAAGCATGTATTGTAAAACCATAATCACCACTCTCCAGCTCAAATACTCGGATGATATTAAATTCCCCAACGGTGAAATCAATTCAGAGAGCTGTAAACCCCAAGGACAGACACTAATATAATCGGTACTGGGACACAATCTTTAAATGGACAATGACATGGAGAGTTAAGAGATAAGGAAAACAAAATGCAAGTGAAATATGACGGTGACAAATAGGAACACGGCCGGCGGCCGGATCACAAAGAGCGAGGCCGGCGCTGGTGTCCACTGGCAGGTGGGATCAGTGTGTGCAGCAGGTGCCTTAAAAGAGAGGGCAAACACACAGACAGGTATACGGACACACTCTCAGAGTAGGTATATTCACACACACACACACACACACACACACACACACACAGTGAAATCCAAACAAACATTTTAGAGATTTTACACACGTTGTGAAAAAAATACCGTAAAAACAGCACTTAGCAGCTCCGCATCCCACCTGCCGCGATGGAAACAGCAGGTGGGAAAAGAGGGCAGCTGCATAAATTACATGACATTTCTTTATGGTTTCCCCATAATAGGGCCGGAGAGAAAACAAAGTAATAGCTTTACATCCAATCAAATGAATGCAGATGATGACCTTTTTACTGTCTCTTTGTTCTGCCTGTGAGGCTTTCAGGTGAAGCAGGGATTCTCACATTTCTGTCATATTACGGTATCGCTGTTGAATTCATGTCGCCTTTACAGAGACCGTTTTTGGACATTGTCAGAAAAAGCAGGACAACTAAGTCCTTGAAAAATAAGGTTATTTATCTCTGACTCTTTAACGTTCTGCCTTTGAACTGTTAGCAGCCAGAAGGACAAAGTAATAGCACTGCATTTGTACACTAAACATTATATTTTGGGAACATTCAATGACATATAATACTGTTTACCATGACCATTTTCATCACAATTGTAGAATGAAATATCGACGGAGGCCACTATCGAGTCTGAAGCCGATGTCGTGGCAGTTTTGTTGAAAGTTGTCGAGACATTTTACTAAAATAAAACACAGATGTCGACCTCGAGAAAAAAGTCAGGCGTCATTAACCCTCCATGGGGAACTCATTGAAATACTTTGCAATTCAAAATGTCAACACTACAGTGCTATTGGAGGACATACATATCCATTTTACTGTTGTGATATATATATATATATATATATATATATATATATATATATATATATATATATATATATATATATATATGACATATATATATAATGACATTATATATATATATATATATATATATATATATATATATATATATATATATATATTGTATTAGGTAGAACATCAATATCAACGAAGTGAACCTATTTGGTTCCTTGCCTGTTTGTGGTAAAATAAACAAAGTTACCATATTTGGTTCCTCACCCGATAAAGTGTTAAGATTTATCATCTGGGAAATATGAATATCTTCCTCATTACCTCTTTTATTAAATCAATTTAGTATAGATATTGCAGTATTTTCAAAAGTTTGTGGGCTTCATGCTCCTATGGACATCTGAAAGAGTGATGTACCCAGGTTGATAACCAAGAAGCTTTTAACTAGATTTTACACTATTGTAAGATATTTATTCCAAAGATCTAGCCAACGGAACAAGATGACTGCGAAAAAAAACTCACAATGCCAATATGTTATCCATTCGTTACTCATATTTTATGACAGATACTTTGCCCAGTTTATTTATTGATGTTCTCTTAACATGACAAGTCCTTTCTGTATAATTGGTCAAATAATTGTCTATTGGTCAAAAACTGTTTGATTTGTATGAAACTCCTTCAGAATGAGTGGAAGTCATCAAATCCCACAAAACGGCCACACCTGCAACGCCAAGCTTATTTATTAATGCTCACTTTATGGTTGAAAACTCCAACACATCCGGAAGGTCACAACTCCGTTTGCTTCCTTTTGAAGAAGTATACAAACTTTCACCGCCAATTACTCAAAGCGTTGACAAACACCCAATATCCAAAGTGTTTTAAGCAGCACGAGGGCAACGACGTCTCAGTCACAACTCGTCAAATACAAAGAGACTGGATCGAACTGTGAAGCTCTAGTTTCATCTTTTCTGTCAAGATGAGTAGCCTCCCGGGACGTCATGTCAGTTTCCACTAGTTACAGGCGTAGTGTCATCTTAATGATGAACACCCCTTATCACAGGAAGGTTTGTTAAGCCAACAAAACCTTTCTATTCCAAATAACAAAGTTTGTGATTATAGTTTAGTTGACCGACTAACAATTCACGTGACTAGCGAGTGGCTAGTGAGTGGCTAGCAAGTGGCTAGCGAATCCGTTCCGAATCCGTCTACATTTTTAGTAAGAAGCGTTTCATGATTGGTTCCTGTTTTAGTTGGCAGATTTGCTGTAAATAGAAACATTAAACATGTTTACCCGTTTTGTACTAATTCCTAATATTTACATTAAGTTAGGCTTAATCAACAAGCTGCTGCTGAGACTTTACTCTATGATAGAAATATGTTTTAATTGACAAACAATTTACAGTCAACATTTTGCAATTTTTCACTGCTAAAAGGAAGTCACTCTATTTCCTGTTCGGTTTCAATTAGAAAATAAAAAATGACAAGAGGTCTTCACTCAATCATGACGATAACCCCTACAGCAATGTTGACTGTAAATGTAACTAAACCTAGGTAAAAAACAACAAAGAAGTGATTTGCATTAATTCATTAATCCTCATAGTGTAAAAGTTGCTTTATTCATCATGTGAGTTGATAAGTGATCAAGAGTTCAAGTAATTCCAAATGCTGCCTCAATTAGATAAGTTAGCGCTGGCAACATCCCGGGCTAGTATTAATATATTAAACAAATAATAATATTTGAAAATGGCAGCAGGCCACACCGCCTCTTTGCTTTAGCACACGTGTATTCTACGACGGACTCAAGCACGTCACACTGAATGTATTCATTCACGTGTGAAAGTTAATGGATGCTAGTCGTGCGAAGGTCAGGGACAGGGGGCGGAGCTAAAGGCCATGGAAGAGGGGGGAATAGTCCGAGGTCAAATGGAGACGATGAGCTGATGAGAAGCCTGGGGGTCATTTTTGAGCTACCCAGGGAGGTGATAATCCCCCCCCCCACAGAAGGAAAATGAGAGATCCCTGAAAATATTAAGATTCAGCTCATTCACATAGAAAATGCGGAAGGTTATGTTTTGATCGCTGTGTATTTATTTGTATGTGTGTGTGTTTGTGTTTTATTCGCATAACTCTAGAAATATGGGGGATGATTGGTAATTATCCGGGGACCATTTGATTTGATTTTGCAATCAGTCTGGTCAAAGGTCAAGGTCAAGGTCGTAAAAAGGTCAACATCATCTTTTTAACATAGCGCAGTCAATTTGTATCCAATTGACATGCAACTAATGCCAAAATGTGGCTGCGGCGAAGTATGCGCTCTACCAAGTGCCCGTTCTAGTTTGTTTTGTAAAAAGACTCATAAAAGCCATAAAATACAGTATCTACTGTATTGCCTTTTTAGTGGTCTCCTTCTTCTCGGTTCTGTCCTCATTCGTCTTCAGCGGGCACTCAGTGTCGGGGTTTCTATGGCAGCTGCTCCCTCGGATGCCAGATGAAGCTGCGTCTTTATGGATGTAACTAATTTTCTACTCGGACAGGTTCCAAGATCATTATAAACATAGAACCGCAGATCTCGAGTCCGCCTTGGTATTTCCCCGAAAGGTCAGTGGACGTACAATATGTTTTATTACAAGAGGCGGATGGAATGCGAGCGCAGTAGCTGTGTGTGATGTATGGGCCGGCTCCACCCAATCAATACGACTGCAGATTTCTGTATTGTGCTTCGAGGGATGGATCGGAGTGTGTGTGTGTGTGTGTGTGTGTGTGTGTGTATGTGCACATTGCTTCTCTTGCTTCCCTTTCTTAAAATCTAAGCAAGTCTATGCTTCCGATAGGTAATACTAAAAAGATATATAGTCAAAGCACTAAATAATTATCGTGTGCAAGATACACATTAGCCTTTAAGGGCTAGTTTGGATTTAGTTTAATCCTTTTTTTGTCCAGGTGTTATTTAATTAGAAGTTTGTGGATCTCTGTGTCTTTTTGAAACATGCAGTGTTTAAAAGCTCCAATACAGATCTGTGTTTAAAACAGGTCTCGCACGGCTGAACAGGGAATTGCTACACACAATTGTTTCGGCGAGTAGATTACACACACACACTCACACACCTTTTAGTCTCACTTTGTTTGACGATGGGCTTAATTAGAAGTTTTTTTTAGGAAAGCTAGCTGTGATTATTTACACTCAAAATGAAAAAAAAACAACGTACTGCTGTTACGTTAAAGGTCGTATTGCGCTTCCATACCTTCGGGGAAGTCATACACAGATAACACCAATGCAACTCGATTGCATATTTGTATGCTTGAGTGTATTGCAGAGATATAACCCTGGTTGAGCATCACTTGGATGTTTATTTTTTTTTTATGTGAAAAAATAGCTCCTCCAGAGCCACCTCTGTTTTTTTTTTTATGTATAACACTCGCGGAGCCGTTTTGATGTTGTTAATTATATGGATTTCGAATTTAACGGGAGAAATGTTGGCGAGAAGTCTACGTCGTTAGTCGGTGTTAAGTGAAGCCGCTTCTCAACTTGTGCCAATAACTGGCATATATGAGCGGTTCAGGGAGCTTCTAGGGCCGCTTAACCCATCGGCTGCTGGTGGAGCAATCAAAAGGCCGAGAGCCGAAAGGACAATTTGGACATTGGGGAAGATGTTCGATGACGGCACATCGGGCCTATAGTGTGGAAAACATTCATCAGACTCCGTTCTTGCGAAAGCCTCCAGGAAACAGGTCAGTGAACAAAGCGAGAGAGGGAGGAAAGAGAGAGAGAGAAATAGGATGGGAGATGGGAGGAGGGGGCGTCAGGATTTGATGAGAACTGAGCTGTAATGTTCTTCTCGAGACCAGCTGCCGGAAGAGCTGCTCCAAGGCACACAAAAACACCTCACGGTGCGCCTCGCCGGCCCCGCGGCGACACCTCCCAGAATTCCTCCCCTGTCGTGACTGAGAGCTGTCGTCCCAAAAAGTCTAGAAGCCTGCGGCGCGTCCACGCGTACGTACTTGGCGATGAAGAGCCGTGGAGCCGTGGAGGAGGGATCTGACCCATTCGGCTCATTTCTCCAGTCGTAAAGATGACATTCAAAGCCTCGACGCGACATGAAATGACGTGCCGAGGTGAATATTTTCAGTAAAGTAGCGGGGTGAACATGGCTGGAGTATGTTACCCTGGCAACAGTCTTCAGAGAGGGAATGAAAGCAGAGCATGTTGTCGTTATGGGCTGCAGACAAAAGCTCCTCCGAGTTCTAGGACACCGCCTGCGCTCCTCAAATTCAACAGGTTATCGATAGATATTGTTTTCTCCCCAAGAGTTGCAGGTTCCAATTTGGTGAAGCATGTGTATATATATATATATATATATACAGTCTTTTACAAATCAATACAATCAAAGGTCATTTAACCAAAATAAATCCTTGGGAATTCATCTGAGAGCTGCACAGATTATTGTTTTGTCGGTGGGGGTGTATACGAAGTCAGAATCTAGCCGTGCGGCCGCCAACTGGTGTCGGATCAGTTTTACATAAAAGTCCCACAGGTTGTTCCTCTGTGGTGAGAACAGGAGTGTTGGAGAGGGCGAGATATCTAACAGGCAGTTCTGTTCGCTGTGACCGGACTGCTGATGATCATCACCATAGTGACGTGGTCTCTGTGTGTGTGTGTGTGTGTGTGTGTGTGTGTGTGTGTGTGTGTGTTAAACTGATGCAGCGAGCCTCTGGTGGTCTTTTATTAAATAGCAGATAGTGTTTCCACTGCTAATTCAATGAATGCCCTCTCTGATAATTAGAGCTGCATACAACAACAAAAAACAATTGTACATCATGGAATTAAACTGTATTGCTTGTTGTAATTTATTAAAAAGGTCTAATGCATGTCAGTTCTCCATATCATTGAGTTACGAGGTCTAAATGTTTCAGATATTTTACAGCGATAAAATAATACAGATGTCTTAAAGCCTAAGTATGGTCGGTTACCAATTCAATTCAATTCAATTCAGTTTATTTGTATAGCCCAGTTTCACAAATTACAAATTTGTCTCAGAGTGCTTTACAATCTGTACACATAGACATCCCTGACCCAAAACCTCACATCGGACCAGGAAAAACTCCCAAATAACCCTTCAGGGGGAAAAAAAGGGAAGAAACCTTCAGGAGAGCAACAGAGGAGGATCCCTCTCCAGGATGGACAGATGCAATAGATGTAATGTGTACAGAAGGACATATTTAGAGTTAAAATTACCTTTAAACATGAAGAAAAACCTTGATGTAGTCGTCTTTCCATTCTGGGGTCTCATTTCAGATGATTAAAGTCAATTTGCAAAGAAGTAAACAAAGAAATATAAAAATCTCGCCATGAGATTAAATCAGTTCCTAACTGCTCCACACGTTTCACTCTGATATTAGATATTGATTTATGCAAGTTTAATCTCTGATCAGCGACCCAGCGGTGAGCGGCGGAGATGCCTTCAGAGGCACGTTTGTGAAAACCAGGTCAGCTAATTGGGACGGCTAAATATATTTCACCGGATTCTCCTTCTCCTTTGAAGGTGAAACTTATATCCAGAGTCAAAGCCGGGTGATAATGAGATGATTAGCACCTTTTGATGAACAGATTGTCTGACGGGTGCTTCTACATCTCTGGTACAAGGAACGCACAGGAACTACTAAAGATGACCTAAGGCAACACAATTAAAACTAACTGTAAATGATAAATGTTGTTTTTTGCTAAACGCTGCGACGCCGTCTGCACTGAGCATCCGCACACCCACGGGAAATATCAGGGAAGTCAGTGATTTATAACTAATTCATATTTCAGTGTTATTTTGGACAAAATGCATTCTTTGGTCTTGATCTTATTTACCAATCTCAACATAATAACTTCATTAAAAATGCATTTTACTCAATAAATAAATACATTGTTCTCCTAGATTATTAATCATGAACTAGTATAAAGAATGAACCAATGAATGAATAAGTATAATGCACAATGCATAGTTTCATGAATTTTCAATCATATTTGACTCTAATGCAACCAGTTGTTTAGACATATGTGAGGGACACGTTTACTTTCTCCGTTGAAGTAAGATAAGTCATTTTACACATTTGTTATGCATTGTGAAGGTTTCAATTTAACTTTTAAAGCTGCCTCTGATAATCAAATCTAATAAAATATTTTTTTTCTGGAAGACCAATAATCTCACAGAAAACTTAAAAGTCCCAAAACCTCACAACAGCAAATTGGGTCCTTCACTTTCAATCAAACAAACAGTTTCCCCTGTAGAGTGTGTGTGTGTGTGTGTGTGTGTGTGTGTGTGTGTGGCTTTTTATTTGCTACAAAGTGGGGACCTAAGGACGGTTTTACCAACTGAGGACACCTTTGGAGAGTGAGGACACGTGGCCAGCCCCCACTTTTTCAAAGACCCTTTTCAGTGTTTGGACATGGTTTTACAGTCCAGGTTAAAATGAGGGTGAAGTAAACAATACCACTAGTAGCCAGTGTGGTGATATAAATAAACATATGCAACCTTCTAATGCAGCTCAAAGTTCAGGAAACCACCATTGTAGGATCTCAATTTTGTGAAGCTGTTGTTTCAAGCATTTTGGTTTGAGAAAAGGCTTTGAGAAAAAACAAGACTCCCACTGAGGCACTTTGTGCTCCAGGTTTCATTAAACATATTATGAAAGCAGTTTTGATGACAAAGTAATTGTGTCTGCACATATTCCAATAGAGAACGGTTGACACATGGCTGTCTTCTATGCCATGGTTTTAGAGGGCTACGTAAAAACATTACTTTTTAATGACAGTTTAGATGCAGCTGAATGCATCACATACCGTAATAACTATGACTTATACATGAACCTCATCAAAAGGCTCATGTCCTTTGTCATTACTGATTCACTGATGAAATAATTAAAAATCTTTCAATGGAATTGTGAGACCAACCAGCTCCCACAGCAACACACATACATACAACTGTATGTTGTGCTCTATGCACTATTGTCTGAAACTACAATGCCAGTATTAGAAGTCCCCAAGTCGACAGTGCCTTTATCTTGCCATTCCCAGATTAAGGGAGAACTACATTTTTACATTTTTTATTTGATCTTTTTGAACACAGAATGATAAACAACTGGGTCCATAACACATCTTAGAGACCCTGCAGTGAGCAATCATATGATTTGTTTCAACATTCTGCTCTTGGTGACTAATTAGGGTGACCTCATCAACACTGTAGGAAAGAAAAAGAAATTACCCGGTAACTTATTATTTTTCCTGTTTTCTGTGAGCAAACCTCACTGGTTTCATTAAAATGTGGTCGGATGTGACAGAGGCTTAATAATGTTTTTTCCCCCCCTCCACAATCCTCACTGTTTCAAAACGTTGGTGTTTGTGCCAAGCTTTTCTTCCTTCATTAAACATTTCTAAATTTCCTTTTGAAGAGGCGTCCGTAGACGTCTCGCCCTTTTAAAAGTTTCCAATGCCGGCCAAATCCTCTCCGAGAAATGAGTACTTCTGGGTGTGAATTTACCATATTTGGTAATAAAGTAACATGTTGTCAAACTCTTTGCTCTGGTATAAGCTGCAAGCCTAGTCATGGAGGATATCCAGCCTCTAAGCATGAGCTCAGAGACTTTTAATCCTGGGCTTGCTCGGAGTGCGCCAGGAAAGAAACGTGACAATGGACATCCGTGACACGGGGACTAGAGGAAACTATGAAGCTGTATTAGGTTTGGGAATGAGGGGTGCTTGAATATATTATTTCTGTTCTATGATGCCATGATGTGTAATGTTTCTGGTTGGTTTATGTTACAACATGATCACAAAGAATGTATTTAACGAAATCTCAGAGAATAAATCATAGAATATGGTATATTTCTTTTTCTCACTACATAGGAGACAATTCAGTCTTAAAAACGATAAGAATTAAAATAGTTCACATTTGTAACCCATGAGTGCCAAAGCTAGTTTAACGTGTAACGTAACCTCGCCTCTGAGGAACGTTTCATCGCCTACACTGAATTGTGCAGAATAATATCCAATTAGATTGCAAGTTTGGGTTCTATTAGCGCCCAATTAGACACAAGTGAAATTAGATTAGCGAGGTCTGATCTCTCCGCGGCCACACTGGCACGTCCGCTAAAAAGATTAGGAACGCTTCCACAGATTGATGGAGGTGGTTGGAGCGTTGTGAGCTGTTTGTCCCGGGCTGACAGTGATGAACATTGTATTGCTCGAGTCGATGGATCGGTCAAGATTTGGGCAGCACATGGATGCTGGCAGTGGATGAAAGCTGGCCTTGCCACCCAATTATTTTGGCCCATTCTTGATGAGCTCGGCATGTTTTGGGACTACAAAGACAGCACAGGTTGAAGTAGCATAGATGATCGGGAGGTTTACTTTCTATTATGTAGTTTGAATATCCTAGCCTAAATAGAAAATATTCATTTGAACTGTATTAGCAATATTCTTACTGCCTCAACATATTGCTTGTTGAGTAACTTTAGGCTTTTAAACATACATGGCCATGTCAAATACACAACACAAAAATAATAAATAATTTTCAAAATGTTCATCATTTTTTAAACATTACTTTTTTAATAAAAAGTTTGATTGCTTATCTTAAACATTTATTCGTTCCGCATATGTATATTGTCAATATCCCACCATCGTAAGTACAGTGGTGTAGAGTTGGACTAATTTCTGGTTATAAAAGTATTTTTACCCACTCTGAATTCCGACTTCAGAACTATATATTTAAATTTTGCCCCCAGTGTGCCCTTTAAAATAGAAACACATGTATCTGTAAAATGTAACCTGTTCACCAGTTTTTTTATGATATTTTTTGAGAAATTACCTTGGTATGGCAAATGCCTTTAAACAAGCTTCAGCTACTGGAGTGTTCAAACAACTGTTCTGGTATCTAACCATTGTTACATGATGTAAAAGAATCATCACATTAAAGATAATGTTAAGAACCATAGTGCTTCCTGGGAGTCATACAGTAGCTAACCAAAGGCTTGTACATTTAACATTTTCTTAAAGAACCAGACATTTAACTAAGATGTCTTTTTATTTATTTATAGATGTTTACACCAGAGAGGCATGTCTATCAAAGCTGTAGAAGTCCTCTGTCATCACTTGATGATATCGACTGAATTAATCTACTTTCGTAACCCAGGGTGCCCGAAATACCTTCTCCAACTTCAAATTCAACCTCACAACTTAACTGGCGACATAACGTTTATTTTAAGTTCTTCTAAGTGACTCTATCTTGTTGAGTAGAAAGGAAAAAAAGAAAAAAAATACTTGGGCTGCTTGATTCATTTGCCAGAGACACATTTTAATGAGCTGCTGTTCATTTTGACCCAAACCCTCCCTAATGAAGCTGCTCAGTGCTTAAAAGTACAAGCACATGGGTGTAAAGAGCACTCGTATGAGTGAAGCAGAGAATTTAATAAATGTTTCCTAAACATCCCGTCTTAACATAAAGACGGAAGAGCAAAGCTTCCATGAGAGCCTGTTGATAACATTCCCTCATTCCTATGTTGCTAAGCCCACAACACACACTCTTTATGCCACGCCGCATGTTTCAAGTCGTCAACGTTAGCTACCACAACCAGTAGCATCAACCCGACAGTATTTAAAGCAAGCCAGCTGATTTATAATATATATGGACTCCACTTTGTCAGCAAGTCATCCCAATTATACCATGGCCAAGGAAATGACTCATTAGATAAATTACATTGGAAGACACATATGTACAAATCAATAAGCCTGATTAACTTACATTTGATCGATACACGTTTACAAGCGACACGCCAGTCTGCTGACCCCGGTAAAATGTCGGCCGCAATCTCAGCATTACCTTGACACTCGGGTGTTGCTGTTGGTCTTCGGTGCACAGTGCCCTTTTCCAGTCGGTGCATAATGGATGTTGGAGGCCAACAAAGGTACTGTGCTGTATGTACCTGAGCATGGCTTATGAATTATTGAACAAAGGGGATTTTTGCAGAGACAACAAGAAGAGGTACCAATACAAATAATCTGATGCAAACACACAGGTGAGATCCTTTTAGGGTATGTTACCAGCATCATGCTGGTAACATACCCTAAAAGGATGTCAACAACGCTCTAATGGACTCTGAAGAAGATGTATGAAGTACTTAATATCATCATCATACTGAACCTGTGCACCGTAGCATATCTGTACTGAAACATATTCTCATAGGAGAAGCCTGACATTTTTTTTCTCAGAAATCAAACAGAACACATAGCATATCGCGGTAGAGCGCGGATGGATATCTCTATGAAGAATTAATGTGCAGTTTACGTGAATGCTCGACATACTCAACATGGCTTACTCCCACTGAATCACGAAGTCAGAGGGCAACTCATAAAACTTTGACGTACAGTGGATCTTATACTGTTGAATACAAGCAGTCCCCTGGCAAAGCTTCCGGAAATGTATCTATAAATCATCAGAAAGAAAAGACTCAATAGTTGTGTGCGGTCTCAAGGATTGTAATAAACTTTTTTGATGTATACAATTATGGCAGAGAGCTTTGAATGTATCGCGAATAGATGTCTGCAATTTGTTTCACGGTGGAGAAAAAAAAAGTCATGGTTTCCGATTCAGGCGACATACCTTTTAACAAACCTCTTCCCTCCGCTTCAGTCTGTTCACAGTTCTCCAGAGGAGTGTACGCCATTTTCGGATTCTACGACAAGAAGTCGGTGAACACCATCACGTCGTTCTGCGGGACGCTCCACGTCTCCTTCATTACGCCCAGCTTCCCCCTCGATGGGCATCAACAGTTCATCATCCAGATGAGACCCGATATCAAAGGGCCCCTCCTCAGCCTGATTGAGTACTACAAGTGGGACAAGTTCGCCTACCTCTACGACAGTGACCGAGGTAAGTCGTTTTTTCCAAATCTGATTCCAGGAAATTGCCATAATCATGACACAATCGTGAAAATCATGCAGCTATAGCGACGTAAGAGAACTAGTCAAATGCTTGTTCAATGCTTCTAAGCTCCAAACTATGAGGGGATAGCGTGTCTGTTTCCACTTATTATAATCATACAATACTGTCTTTCCAACATTAACTTCCAAAATAGTTTTACTTAGGTTTGGGGTTTAGTTCCTCAAGAAAACAACTTGCTTAAGGAGGGTTTTGAAAGTGATTTATTAAGGCTTAGGAAAAGATCGTCATTTTGGCTTTAAATAATGCTGTTTATTACTTAAAATGTACTTTTGTTTTGAAAAGGGTGCTAAGTAGGCTACGTATGGTACGTAACAATAGTAGAGCCAAAGAAGTGAATTTTAATTTTAACAAAAAGATGAAAGGCAGTCTCCTAAATGGAAATCCTGTGTCACTTATGACCATTTAATAACGACGCAGATCACTGGAGAGTCTTCAAAGTGTTCCATATTTAGGGCACGCAATTATTTCTACCTTGATTGAAAACTACATTGCCCTTTGAAAATCAGATTTTTCTCATTTTAACGTGATACAATCTATTGCTCTTTGCTTAAACGTTGTGATTATGTCTCCTTAAAAAACAAAAAAATCCTTCCAACGGTTGTATTCAAAGATTGTATTCAAACTCAAACATCAGTTATAAGCAAAACACAGTGACTGTAAGCATGTAGCGCAGTACATCCAGGTAAAGGGCATTCTGGTTAAGAGCTTGTCACATACAATCAACTATAGCACCTCCTGTGTTCCGGAGTCTGTTTTACATAATATGAAGGGGAGTGAAGGCCGTCGGGGTCATATTTGACATACAGTAAAGGTGATGTGTCCCGCGGTTGTGGACTTCTACACTTGTTCTACAGGGAAACGTAATTTCTTTGCGTTACATGTTTATGCTGTGAACCCTGACGACTAAAACAAGTCATATCTGCCTTCAGCTAAAACTGTGTGGCCACTATAGTGGTAGACAGAGGAGAATCAGAGGAGAGGACAGAGGAGAATTTCTATGAGGACAGTTAGTTAATGAATATTATTGAGTAATACCAAAGGAGACGGTGGTGGTACTGTATGTAGAATTTGGGGAGATACAGCATTCCACAAGCTCTAACTCAATGTCAATCATCACCAATATACTGGCCTGTCGGTTGATTAGTATCTTTAATACACTGATTATTTATAAGTTAAAATCAGTAATTGTGCCGTGTCCCTCTGTGCACCCATGATAGCAATTCCAGATAAGATCACAGACTGTTTTTATGCAAGTTGGACAATGATCCACCCTTTAAAGAGTAATATCCAGACTTACTTAATATTCTAATCAAACCTATTCCATCTCTATTCTTTGATCTCTTTCGTCAGCAGTGATGGAGATTGATGCATGTCTGGAAATGTTCATTAAGCAGATGTGTTGCTGTCTGAATGGTTCTTCACAAGCTTTATCAGTATTGTTCCAACGACATATCGGTGTCTTAACATCACACACAAAATGGTGTCTTAAGTATAAAGACGATAACGGCAAAAGGGGCTAGATAACACTAAGTTTCTCTTTGTGCGGTGTCCATTTTTCCTCATCTCGTGTCATCGGCCGATTGTGATTTCGTGACTCGAACCCTTGTAGAACAAGGCAGCCTCCGAGACGAGCAAAGGAAGTGTCTTCTAAAGCTAGTGTTCCATTATCTTGAAATAGCTACTAAAATGAAAGAACAGAATTAATTCTTCAGTCATATGCAGTTACTTTGGCATTACACTATCACGTCTTTTTTCTTCTCCTTTCATTCTAATAAGTATTATCTGGCTTTCAGGTTTCGCCTATTAAGCCATTTTCTTTACTTCTCATTTTAGAATGAAAATCATTCATTGTTTTCATTTTCTGCCCATTAAATATAAATAATTGTGGGATCAATTTAAAAAAAGTCCTTTGCAGGTGTTGAATGATTAATAATGAAACCCACAGATGGCTTACCAGAAATTCTACTAATACACATAATGGCTTCAAGTAACAGCGAGTGTGAGCTCTTTCTATACACTCGTGCACTGGTTCTCAACCTTTTTTCAGGGATGTATCTCCTGTCAAATCTTTTTCCCCGCCGAGAACCCCCTAACCAGTGCAAAACTTGTTGGGTTGAACAAGAGATGTAACACTTTGTGACATCAGTGTCTGGTTTAATACAGAATATATACAATTTAGTTTATGAACTTCCACTTTTTAAACTTATATTTAAAGGATTTATTGATGCTCATTTTAAATATATATATATATATATATATATATATATATATATATATATATATATATATATATATATATATATATATATAAATTCCTGTACCCCCTGGAGTGCCTTCCTGTACCACCAGGGGTACACATACCCCCATTTGAGAACCACTGCACTAGTGTTTAGGCTGCATACGGTGTAGTGCCGATGACTTATGAGGGATTAAATGAATTTCCGCTCTGTATTCACTTTAACTTATTGTTTATCACTTCACATGCTCCGCCTTCACTTTATCTTCTGCAGTATCTTCCTTACGCTCTACCTTCATTTCTTTATTCTTTCCATCCGTCGTTAATCTTCCCCGTCAGCCTTTCCCTGACCTGGCAAACCCAGAGGGCAGGTTTGACCTCATGCTAACGCTAGCCCTGAGCCGCCGCTGCCGCCGCCGTCTCTACTGTACTTCCGCCGTGGCTCCAAAGGGACTGTTGTGCATATTTCATCATTGCATGACTGTCTAATTAGGTCAGTGTGATCCACTCATTCCCATAGCAACAGAAGTGTGGAGAGAGAGAGAGAGAGACACAGAGAGGGAGAAAGACAGAGAGAGAGAGAATGTAAGTGACTGAGCGATTCAAAGACGGAGATGAGGCAATAGAGTTGATGAATTCTATGAGCACGTTAAGACTGATGGCTGAACCAACACTGCCATTGTCAGCTGTTGTCACTAAGTCAGTTTAGATAATGGATGTACTGCTTGTGGGCTTGTAGGCAATCCGAGCGTTGTTTTGCATTCGTTTGGCTCACTGAATGTGACACGTTCTCTTTGATAATTTAGCACTGCCACTTAGAATAATAGCTAACGAAGAAAGAAAGGGATTTTTCTTTTATTTAACAATCTGGATTCTTAGTCTATAAGGAATTGTGTTTCATTCTGCTATTGACAATTTGAGACCCCTCACAGACATGCAGTTCAAAACGTTATCTTTGATCAATAACCTTGATCTTTCCCTTAACAAAGTGTTTGGTTGCCGGCTCAGACTCTAAACTTAAAGCTGCTTTAATCCAACCTAGTCTCACTTCAGTTTGTGAGATAGTTACACAATACATACAACGTCAATACACAGTATTCTATACACACATACTCACACCAAAAAACACAAATTGTCTTTTTTGTGTCACTAATCACAACTTATTTTCGGGGCAACTTTAGGTTACAAAACAAAAGTCATTATGGAACAGAAAACTTCAGAAAGCCAAGCTAGCGAGTGGGCCGGCCTTCAACTCTGGCTTTAGACGTTGTTGTGGTTAAGCAGTTAGCTGTTGATGTTCCTAGCCGTGTCTTGTTTTGGCATCTTATCTGTACCCATCCAAAAAGCCAGGTACAGCCAGGAGCTCGCCCTGTGGTTATGGAGACAGTTGACTCACGGCCGTTGAGCAAAGTGGAACATTTACTGTAACAGCCAATAAATGCAGATTTTTCCTTAGGCGTTTGTTGAAGACCAAATTGAGCCTAAAGAAGAGTGCATACTGGTCTTGCATTCATCAGGTGGTCAGAAACAAAACTGCTAAATGAATGCAAATGTTGCTCTGTATCTGCATGATGTTTAAACAATATATTGTTTGCAAACATGCCATATCAACTTAAAAGAAGATAACATTGTGGTGCTTTTTTTGCAGATTGTCTCCATTGCAGCCAAGTGGCTAAAACTAAAAGACGTTTCTGGCTACAGCAATGGGGTTGTATATGATTAGGATAACATTTTACTGACCTAAATAGGTTGATATTGCGGTATTTTCGACAATGTATGTATTCATTTACACGTTCTGATTGTTTAATTAATATTTTTCACAATACTTGAACACCATTTCCAAATTCAAAGAATTAAAAATGCAAATTAGCATAAGTATATTCATGTTTCTATTTTCAAACTGCCAAACTACTATCTAAATCCACTTACCAATGTATTTGTATGTGTTGCTTTCATTGGTATTGTGTAGGAAGTGGAAATGTACCATATACCTCGGGAAAGAGGACCAAGCGTTACTGTGGATGAGTGAGGAAATAATAGCTTGAAGCAAAGAGATTGTAGCTCCTAGGAAGCTGGTGTTGAAATGCTTTCCTATATGCATTATTTATGAGCCTTTACTTGCCTCATTTGAATAGTTTTCTATCATATTTTGCATATAATACAGTCGCATACATCATCTCAACGAGATGCTGTTTTTATCAAGGAGTATGAAGTTAAGCCTTTACAGTTGAAGCTGCATTTGATCACTGGAAACATAAATAATCTTTCCTATGGTTTACTCTTACTCCACCTTCACAGTTGTGATTATCTCTATGCTTTATCACATTTTGCATTCTAGTTCATGACTCTTGAGTTTTCCCCTGACCTCTTAGATTGAGTGCAACTTAGTGGCAAATGTGAGGTCCCATCAGTACAATGGCAGCGCCGTGCCACTGTAAATGGATGGCATGGCGTTGGCTGCGAGCCAAGACACAGCATATTTCTCATTCTAAAGAGGAGCCATAACAAACCGTCCGAACCCAAGGGGGAATATGCTGCATACGGCAGACTTTGAACCGCAGAGGAAACCAGCGAAGCCAAGTCTCCGCTTGAGTTCTGTATTTAGAGGAGCAACAAATTCATTTATTATTTATTATTAAATCACATGGTTCATTGTACAGATGGACTGATACTATTTAGAATAAACAGATTAAAGGAATCCACAACATTTGAATTGTATGAGCAATTGTCGAGTGGGTAAGTGGCTTTTTGGTTGTTTTGAGGCTATTTGCTCAGCGTTAAAGACAATTGTTGTTGGATATTAAACTTAGAATACAACTCACTCCACTCCACTCTACTTTTACATGGGCAGTAATGTATAACTACTTGTTTCAGTTACTAATCCTATTTAATAATTTCTTATGGGGGGCTATCAGTTTACAATTATCATATCTTAGCTAACGGGCTAAGAACATCCACACTATGCTATGTTATGCAATGCTATGTGTATTCTTACCTGGATAGCATGCCACAAGTAAAACTTAAGGAAATACTGGTGTTAAGTTCAGAGTTAAAGGCTGTGTGAACCAATAAGCTTCACTGTGAGTAGAGGACTTCTGGATAAGCTAACGTTAGCTTTTGATATAGTGACATATATAGTCTATTTTTGCATGTGTTTAGTGTTTTCAAAATTAAATTTGCCGGAGCTGGACTGAGTGACGCAAGTAATGTAACACATGATGCATACAACTAATATTGCTCATCACTAATTAATAAAATAATGACACTGAAGGTTTCTTACCAAAGGTAAAATGACAAATCTTATTAAATCTTCATTTAGTTTTTATAATGTGCCTGTGGCTATTTTGACTTCTGGTTAGGTCCATTTCAACAATTTAACTGAAGAAAACTATGTTTCTACAGTTACCTTGTGCCCTTATTTACAATAATGTGTACTGTTTTATATGTCTAGTTATCTAGTTTCAAGGAACACCTGCCTGGCAAACAGAGATAAACATATTCTGTAACAATTATATAAGTACGGTGGTTATCAAATTATAATGCATGGCAAGAGCCACAGTCTTTGTGACTGTGGCTGCACTCATGTGAATTCCTCTCTGAGCAGAAGAAGCTGTAGTTTTGTGACAGCGAAAATGAGAAGCCTTTTAGCTATGAGTATTAATGTAAAACGTTGATGAGGCTGCTACATAGGAGCAAAACGAGTATAATAAGCAATTTACAATATTTAGACATGCTACATGATTCAAGGATGACTTTACTCTCTCATCTAGGCGTAGTGGTCAAAGACACTAATCAAGCAGATTATCATCAATGTAGAATCAACCTTTACGCTTACATTTGGCCTCCGTCCTTGATGTATCTTCTCTGTAAATCGCTCTGAATTCGAATTAACTCATTTAATAAGCATTGATGTAACAGTCAAATTGAACCACACCATAATGACCTTACTGTAATTATGATTTATAGTTAATTTGGATAAAACTGCAAGCCTGCATTTTCCTCCCAACTATCATAAAAACCATTGCATTAAATTGATTACATCTGTAATTCACCTCACTATAACAAGGAGACGCTCAAACCTCTTTCAAACGGCCCTCTGCTGACCAGGGATCAATACCAGAGCAATATGCAGCTGTGAAATACAAATATAAGTCAAATAGAGACTGTATTTGTTGCCTTTAGTAGATGGAAATGCTTCAGCTTGATGGCAATTTCCTGCATGTAATTGAAATAAAGACTACGGCATGTTCTTAAATGTTTTTAGAGAAAAGAATGAAATGTGTGAGCGCATAAAATGGTATTAAAGTAAAGATTGTTTAATCAACACTCACCCACTTCAAGTCGCCGCAGGCTCAGTGCTTTGACGAAACACATTCGGTATGTTTTACTGGTGGGAAGCCTGCGAGGGATGAAGAAAGCCACACATGTGTCTACACTTTCCCTCAAGGCCACGGGAAGGGTGGGGAAAGGGGAATAGACGGATGGCAGTGCATTGAAACAACAGTTCTCAAGACAATCTCCATTCGAGGTCTGTTTACTCTACTTGGACCGGAGCTTTCTGCCATAGTGTACACTCTGTATCTGCAGAGGACATTTGCTCAGTTGTTATGGAAACAGATATTCAAACTCTATAGTTCTGACAACCATGTATCGCTGTATGCTCATGACCGCTGGTTATGCAAATTCAGTCGGCTGATAACATTCAAAGCAGTTGATCATGAGCACTTTTCAGGACTTCTCCTCTACGTTGGTTGAAATATTGAGCTTAAAGTTTCATATTTGACTTTGTATACAAGGAACGTGTTATGAATAACGAGAAGTGATGAAAATAATTAAAGGATTATGAAAGGTTAGAACACCGGTAGCTACACTAAGGCTTTGTGATAGGAGATGTGTGATATGGTGAAAAGCTTAAATGGACCTTGACTAGAGATCGTTTTATCAACGGCATTCAAGCACTTTATAACTTCTGGTATTGCTTTGTTCTAGTGTATTGTAACACCCACTTTCCTCCCACGTTAGTCCTGATGAGCTCTTTCATAAAGCACTGAGTCGTTTGAATAAGCACACTCAATAGTCTGAATGTGAAAGAACTATGTGTACCCATGCTTTTGAATAAGTCTTGTCTGACACATAATTTGTTCACATAATACATCTTTTCTGGTTCCACCATTGGTGTTTGTGTTCCATTGCCACGATTTCCCTTCTTTGAGGCCACTTCTAAAGGATGTATGACTATGCCCTTACAATAAGACACGCATACAATGATGTACAACCCCCCCAAACAAGCTGATTTCAAGGAAATAGGAAAGGCCAACAAAGAAGAGACAAGGTTACTGTACAGAAACACAACGTATGAAAATCTTTTTTAGTCCTACGTTCCCAAGGTGACGGTTGTTGGTTCCATTGGTAAAACGATGTCTCTAAAATCGAAATTTTGGAGTTCTCCAAAAGTCTTCAGTATCAATGAATACAAAGAATAAATCAGTCAGACAGAGAGTATGATTTGATGTTATAACTCCACTTTCCATCCTCAGGTCTAACAACGCTGCAGGTGGTTCTGGACACAGCAGCAGAGAGGAAGTGGCAAGTGACAGCGATCAACGTGGGAAACCTGAAGGACGAGAGGAAGGATGAGGCCTACCGCTCTCTGTTCCAAGATCTGGAGAACAAAAAAGAGAGGAGGGTGATCCTGGACTGTGAACAGGACAAAGTCAAAGACATCATGGAGCAGGTAAAGAGTTTAGTTTAGTGTTTTGTTTGATTCTCTTTACATTCGTTGAGAACCTACGAATGGAGAGTTTTCTCAATGTGAAATTTAACAACGTTAGCATGTGGGTTTTAGGTGTTATTGTGTTGTCTTTCTTGTCAGTCGGTGAACACTTCTGTATTCCCCTACTGACACCAGACTTTCAAGTGAGTTTGGTTTACTGGGATTCAGAAATTTGAATATGTTTTCAGATGTTGGAACAAATAATGTACTAAGTGCCACAGTCTGCTGTCAGGAGACAGACTGCTGTGGGTTGCTTAGATTCAGTTTGTATTTTTATTTTTTTACTTTTTCATTCCATATTTATGTGGTTTCTAGAATTTGTATGTACATTACAATGAACTGGATAAGTCAGGCTCCTGATTTAATGAAACTCAAGGAATATCAGAGAAATAAAGGGAGACAATGGAGGGAACAGTTGCCTTTTGACTGTTTTAAAATTATTACAAAATCTCACTTTTTGGGGGATTTTGGTTTCACTTACTCCATTACAACCATTATGTGAGGTGTGCCTATACAACCCATGCACTCTTGTAAAGGAGGTTTTAAATCTGAAGCTCATTTACAAATATGTCAGAATGCAAACAATTATCATTTCATTGGTGTTTTGCAATTATATTTCTTTCTTTTTTCTTTTTATCATACATTTTGATTAGTCTTTTCAGTGTTGCACAATAACACTTAAATTCAGGACGAAACTCAAAGTGAGACCATGTGGCTATTGTTGAGTCATGCAGTCAAAGATCTGACTCAATAATGACTCATCGAACAGAAATATGCTAACAATAGCAACATTAGCAACTATGATCTTATTGATAACTGTCAAAAAGAAGAGAACAATTGAATTATGTGAAAATGCACTGTTGTCAAGAACTGGTAATAACACTCAAAAATGATCTTCAGTATTTTTTTTTCATTCATTAAGAAGGAAAGTCCTTTAATTTATCCTGCAGGACAAAAAGTGTTTTCAGCGAAAAACAAAACAACGTTGTCACATGGACCCAGAAGCCCAAGCTAATGTGGAAAGGCACCATAACAATTGCACAAATTCTTAATTTAGGCTGTAAACAATGCAATTAAAGGCAAGACAGATGCACATAAATACGTTATATTTACTTGACTCTGTACCCAGGAGAGAGGCTTATCGATTAGCATTTAAGGCATGTCAACAGCTGTTTAACTGAACGCTGAATTAAATCAATGCCCGCAGCCTCGCTGTTTATCTGGAAAAAACAGAATCCGTTCAGGTGGATTTTTTTTGCTTCAAGTCTTAGACATTTACGTGGGAGATACAAGACCGTGTTATTCAAATCTGCTTCAAGTAGCGTCCCTGACAAACAGAGGTGCCAGTCAAGCAGTGGGATTAGTTTTAGGTGCGTCATTTCTAAGAGGTACAGAAATGCTACAGAGCTGAGATATTTCTGTTATTTTCTACTTTCCTGTTCCCCTAAGTAAAGTCTATTTGCAATAGGATATCTCTGTCTAGCAGTATGTGTGACTGTGGACACCAAAGTATTTCTTATTCAGTGATAATAGCCAGGACTGTCAGCCACGTTGGTGTTGGTAGTGACAAATTACAATGTCTGAATTGTAATGCTACATTTGTATTCATTACATTCATGATTGCTTTATATCTCGTTATCAGACTCCAGGTCCATTACATAATTGCAATGAAGATTTTCCAAAATGATAATGATAACAGATGCAGCGTTGAAATGGCTATTAATCATATGGCGAGTCATTAAAAAAAGACAGCCTCGAAGACCTTCTTTCAAAAACGTGTATAATGTTATCTATTTTTGTCTGAGACTTGATTCATTATTCCAGTGGGAGTTTATAATTTGCGTGTGTGTCGTAACCCTACAGGTCATCACAATTGGCAGACATGTTAAAGGCTACCACTACATCATAGCAAATCTGGTAAGGTGACACAACTTATATTGTAATGAATGATTCTGTCATGTCTCC
Organism: Liparis tanakae; assembly: GCA_036178185.1. Classification (NCBI taxonomy): domain Eukaryota; kingdom Metazoa; phylum Chordata; class Actinopteri; order Perciformes; family Liparidae; genus Liparis; species Liparis tanakae. Next base: position 6,978,795 of record CM070095.1, read on the forward strand.
AAAAATGCTTCTTAATAGAAGAAAAAAATGTCTCAATTAACTTTTTTTCAGGGATTCATTGATGGGGATCTAACCAAAATCCAGTATGGCGGTGCAAACGTTTCTGGATTTCAGATTGTTGATTTTGAAGATCCTTTAGTGGCCAAGTTTGACCAGAGATGGGAGGCCCTCGAAGAAAAGGAATATCCTGGTGCCGACAGCAAGATAAAGGTGAGTTTTCTTTCTATTCTCCTTTTTATTTGTGGGCTGGCATTGTTGAATAAAAATGCATTTGGCTCATTTGCTCTAATGTAAGTACAAATATTTTGTTTCCATATTGGGTTAGGGTTAGGGTTAGGGTTATACAACTATACAACCCCATAAAGCACAGGTGTCAAACACAAGGCCCGCGGGCCGAATTCGGCCGACCACATCGTTTTATGTGGATCCCTGGTGGCTTTAAAGACACAATCATCTTTTCTTAAAGAAATTGAAGAACAATATCCCGTGCTTTTATTTTGAAGGTTTAAGATTAAATGGATTTAAATTGTAATATTAGAGACATTTTCTTATGTACAATATTTCTACAATCAAATAAACAATAATCAAATGCAAAGAGAGTTATTTAAAAATATATTCGAGGCGTTTCTAAAGTGTTTCCGGCCCTTTAAGAAGGCAGCCATGATGGTGATTTGGCCCACGGTGAACATGAGTTCACCGTTGCTATAAAACAATAAAGTAATACAGATTTGTATGCATCGTTACACTTACACATGCATTTTCCCATGAGCTGAGTGTTGGCATGTTTAATACATCTTTTATAATTTAGTTTGCCTGCAATGTAAATTAAATCAGGATGTTATGGAAGTTACCGCCTATTCTAGACCTTTGATGTAACTAATATTGTACCGGCTCTCTCTCGCCTCCCACTCATTGTCTCAAAACCACTCACTGTAAACGTTCACATTGAAACACGAGCCATCGACAACAATATTCTCCCAAAGTCTGTCTGCAAAGTTCAAGATCTTTTTTATAGCCACACGGATACAGGCTGCTGCAAGTGATTCAAGTCTGGGTGAAGAATTAACTGTGACATTTACAACGCAAAACAAGCCGGTGCAGCGAGGACCATAAATACAGCGAAAATAAATAAAAGACCACCCGACAAAGGCTGTAATTTGCCCTCTAATTAGGACAAGATGCCTAAATGCCAAGGAGGACGAACAGAGATTGTGTGTGTGTTTAGAACTTCAGAGGAGGATCATTTATCTTAAAAGATATTCATGTTTGTCCTCACTGGTTGGCAAGTTGAATGTATTAGCAGAACTTAGAATTAGCTAATTATTGAAACCTGAAAAAAATTGATTAGTCGAGTTTGGGTTCAAGATGCATGGTTTGACTTGAGGCACAGAGGAAGCACGTCCTATGGATGCAGTTGAAGGAATTCACAAAGCCATCTGCAGCCAATTGTCTCATTCCTGATAATTGAGGCCACACTGATTTGGTCTTTTTGTCCACTTAGAAGGAAGTTGTTCGTAAATCTGCCCAACAAATTTAAACACATTTTAAAAAGGCCAGTGTGTTAGATCTTTTGCTTCTCATCTCTCTGGTGTCCTTTGGTATTAAGCAACCTTTGACCAGCTTCACTGGTGAACATAAGCTGCCATTTACTGACATCCGTTTTGTGATTTCTTGGTTTTAATGTTCCACTAATAATTCTGTCACTGCTTAAAAAAAAAAGAAGCAGTTACATTTTGAAAGGATTACACTGAAAATAAATCCCAGAAGACTAAAACCAATTACATGCGCTTTCGATTTGAGCAAAAGTGACTAAATCAGGAGTACAATGTGTTTTTTGGTGTTATTGTCTATTTCCAGTTGTGGATTTTGAGCTCTTTTGTATTTGCATGGTCACAGGACACGTTCAACAGGATAGGAGAGAGTCTTACGTCATGTCTAGGTATTGTGGCTCGGCTGAAGGTCTTGTACCTCTCTCAAAACCTCATTTCTAAAGTCTTTTCCCATCCCGCTCCAGTACACATCAGCGTTGACCTACGACGCCGTGCAGGTGATGACGGAGGCCTTCCGCTACCTGCACAAACAGCGCATCGACTTCACCAGGAGAGCCAACAACGGCGACTGCCTGGCTAATCCCGCCGTTCCGTGGGCTCAGGGAGTGGAGATCGAACGCGCGCTGAAACAGGTGACGCTTTAAACATGTGCGCACGTCCTTTTGTTGGTGAAGCCTTGTTGCCTTGGTAACGGCAGATCTCCCTCAGCAAATGCCAACAAAAAAACACCCACAGAGAGTACTTCACATTGAAAGAGTGACGTTTTCCCCCCACGCTCAGATGTGCTGAAAGCTATTCTTCAGAAGAGACACTGAGGTCTACCCACGGACTCTCCACTGAGCTATGAATCAAGATGAGCTTCACTCCTGCTGAGAGATATAGATTTACAACATTCAGAGGGGGGAAAGTACCAGTCAAAATTTCCTATGATGTTGCACCAATGGTTCTTGGTCATCATTGGAGCATCAACCAACAACTTTCATTCGGATTTTGGCACTAAGACTGAATTCACATCAAATAAGGCCAAATATAGCTCAGGATTGTGTCAAAGTCTCACTCAGTGGCCCATTAGCGCCAATCTACTGCACAACAATTAACGTCTTCTGTTTCCTCATGGCTGGGTTGTATAGATTTGGATCACCGGTTCCGTGGCCAACTCAGCATGACGTTGGGTTGCAAAGTTGATTCAACTTCTGATGCACTCCACAGCAGATTCTTTTTTAATATCTTCATTTCATTCCAATTATTGGTAGGACTTGCCAGGTTTGAGGAGAGAATAACCAACCACACTTTTCCTCTTGGACAATAGGAAGAGTACAAAAGACTTTACCCAAGCTCTCATGTCTCCATCCACTTTAATTTATCCAACCGTTCAAGAAAAATGCGGCATGATGAATTTTGCAAAACACGAAGAGCTCTTTTCGTGCGACAGAGCGGTGGTTATTGTGCTTGCCTTGTCAGCCAGGCTGGAGATGTCGTCTTTACAACATAACACATAATGTTTAATGTTGTGTCTCTAAGGTTCGTGTGGAAGGCCTGACAGGAAACATCCAGTTCGATCAGCATGGCAAGCGAGTCAACTACTCAGTGAACATCATGGAATTAAAGACCAACGGTCCCGTAAAGGTCGGCATCTAGAATACGTATCTAATTCAGTATGATTGTTTTTTTAAATCTTGTGTATGCTTTCAATTTGAGCACCGTATTATGTAAAGCAGCACTCTAACAGTGGCAGTCAAGATGAATCATGTGTCATGGATGGTATTGTCCTTCCTTTCCCAACAGATTGGATACTGGAATGAAGTTGACAAAATGGCCGTCACCAAATCGGATGTCTTTGCAAATGACTCGACGGGAATGGAAAACAAAACAGTCATTGTCACCACCATCTTGGTAAATATCAGACTATACCATTGCATAGCTTAATGTAGTCTTCTTTAATTGTCTTTCCAGTGTCTCCCTTCTCTAGCTTCGGGAAACAGTTGGATACTTTATTTGGTATTTTAAAACTAACATTTCCCTATGTGTGTTGGGAAACATTAGTAGAACACCTTATTTGTATTAATATTATCCTCATGTATAACACCAGAATAACTAGAATAGTGCTCTCTTATTATTATTACAAGTTTCCCTGTCCTGAAACCTTAGTTTTTTAAGCTGCTTTTAACATTGCAATTTCAAACATCTTGTGCTGACCACTGTTTTCTGTTTTTTGTTCTGTTTCTGTCCTCCAGGAAGCTCCGTATGTAATGCTGAAAAAGAACTCTGACCTTTTTGTAGACAATGAGCGCTACGAGGGTTACTGTGTGGATCTGGCCGCGGAGATAGCGAAGCACTGCGGCTTCAAATACCAACTGAAGATAGTGTCGGATGGGAAATATGGAGCCAGAGATGCCGAGACCAAGATCTGGAATGGGATGGTTGGAGAGTTGGTGTACGGGGTGAGTTGTCTTCATCAAGAACCAAATTAATCTGTCTTTGATTAATGCCACATGCCACTTATTCTGGTTATTTTTGCCCATTGGCTTTGATAGAAAGCAGACATCGCAGTGGCTCCTCTGACCATCACGTTGGTTCGAGAGGAGGTGATCGACTTCTCCAAACCCTTCATGTCTCTGGGAATCTCCATCATGATAAAGAAGCCTCAGAAATCCAAACCGGGAGTCTTCTCCTTCCTGGACCCTCTGGCCTACGAGATCTGGATGTGTATCGTTTTTGCCTACATTGGCGTCAGCGTGGTGCTGTTCCTCGTCAGCCGTTTCAGCCCGTACGAGTGGCACACTGAGGAATACGAGGACGGGCAGATCCAGACCAACGAGTCGACTAACGAGTTTGGCATATTCAACAGTCTCTGGTTCTCCCTCGGAGCCTTCATGCGCCAAGGATGTGACATCTCACCCAGGTAGGTCACAAACATCCTCCACTGGCATGCTATTCTCTGTTTAATTAACCAAAAAATAACTTGTGACTTCATGTTTTTATGACTTGGCATGTTGGTGTGCTTTATCACCTCTCACAGCAACGCCTGACAGATTACTGGTCACTGTAATCTTGTAAATTGCGAGTCAACAAAGTGTATTTTTTGCTATGCTAGCGGTCTGCTGGTCCAACGCTTTAGTTCAGAGTAAAATATCTGTATCTTTGTAATGGACTTATTATAATCACTAGGCAAGGAGGTTGATTCACTTTGAAAGTTCACTCACATTTCTATCTACTCTACTTCATCTAGTTACTGTCAGCGAAAATCATAAATACTCTCAAATTACTCCTTTACAAGCTAAGTTTAGTGTCATCAAATGCTAACTAGCATATCATACTAAAATGCTAAATGTAAGTATCGGATAAAAGTTACCTCTTATTGAACCTCTCCGTGGTGAGACCCAGAAGCTTTTAACATACACCTTATCCGTTCTAGCTGAAGGTTAACCTGGTACTGTGAACACATTGTCACATCAAATAAACTCTTTTGATTCTGCTGACAATTACGTGTTTTCTGCCGCAACACAAAGACAAACGTATTTCTCAATTTTGGCAAATTTTCTTCTTAAAAAAAAAGAAAGTTTTTTCAGTATTCAGCCATCCATGTTTCTTGTTGGTAATGATTTACAACCTTTTAGAGACACCGGCAGTACTAAAGCTATTTCAATATAGGCAGTGTTCGTAGGACTGTGTTAATATTTATTCATAGGTGGTACAATATATATATATATATATATATATATATATATATACATATATATATATATATATACAGTATATATATATATATATATATATATATATATATATATATATCTTTAGATTTACTCTTTTAATTGTAATTTTATTTTGTATATATATACATATATATCTTTAGATTTATAATTTTGTATCTCCTTCATACTCATCCTGTAGGTCGTACAACGCTGACATACATTAAGGGAGATGTGGTCATGGTGCTTCTTCTTTTAATGTAGTGTCAGATAAACTTTTGCACATGAAGATGTAATAACTTGTGAGAGCAGGCCCCCTTGTAAGGAATGTTTGAGTCATGTATTCCACGGAGATGAAAGATGATTCAACGTGTCTCCTACATCTCGTCCCGGTGATATAAGATATGTCAGCATGACTATGAATCAGGAGAAACTATTGTATAGTGCTATATTATGTAATTGTATTCCTTCAACTAAAGAAAGGTTGTCCTCCTTTTGTTTAATATACTTGTTGAGCTTATAGGCATGTTATTAAACCCTAGACAGAACTTCAACATATTACTTTAACATAGATGTATTATTAGCACACACTGCAAAGGTTGTATCATCTTCACAAGCCTATGTCCTGTTTAATGATACAGTGCTACTATGGAAGATTTCTGGAGATTCATTTTTGTTTGTGAATGCATTTTTTTACAATCAGCAGGGTTATGAGAATTTCAAGCATCTGACCATTATCTCAATTATCTCAAATAAAATTGTTATTAAAATAATGGCAATAACTTGGCAATATAAAAGGTATTTTCTGGTAATTCTTGGTTGATCATTACACTTCTGTGAACTCCTGTGGGCTCACATCCGCTCACTGACTACAGTTGCAGAATCTTTTGTTAATACTTTATCAGACAGTGTCAAGTTCTGTTTAGCGATAACAAACTCACGTGACTATTTCTTTATTGGTTTC
>CM070095.1:7662500-7680000 GCA_036178185.1 Liparis tanakae
TGGCTACGGGAGCAATTTGGGGGTTAAGTGCCTTGCTCAAGGACACATCGACATGGGCTAGTGGAGCTGGGGCTCGAACCGACGACCCTCTGATTGAAGGATGACCCCGCTCCACCACAGTCGCCCACTACTCAGTTCATTTTATTCATAGTCTGCGATTTTGTTGTTTTTCTGAGCGCTCGGAGCTTGTCCTTCATATTTGCTTAAAGAAATACGCCAATAAATGACTTTGTATATTAATTACTAACCCCCATGTTATCTTGAATATTTGAAAGTTTGAGACTTAATGCAGAAATGATTTTACATGTGAGTGAAGAAGTGTTCCTTCAGGGTTACACAGGGTGAGTAATTAGTACACGGTTTGTTTATGTATACGTTCAAGGTTTGTTCTTGACCTTTTGGAAATGTGCAGTTGATAAAAACAACAAAAAAATGTACTTAAATTAGTAGCTGCTCTGGAACTGATGACGAGAAGTGAAGGCTGAGAGTCAGTGAACGAAACACCAGCTCTAAGTGGATAAAGTTATGCATCAACAGTCACATGGATTTATTGGGAGTAGATTATTGGAAAGATACAGACCTGCTATTAATAAAGTGTTGTGTGTGTGAGCAAATACACGTGTGAGCTTTTAGTAACTACAAAGATCAATGAAATGTGGGTAAACATATTACAAAAGCGCCTGTCTTTTCCTTTAAGCGCTGTAGTATATTTCTAACCACTAGATGGTGCTCTCTACTCGTCCCCTTTTAATCAAGGGGGTGAGTTGACGCTCAGTTGAGTGGGTGCTGCACATGCAGCCACTGCACACACGTAACTTCCAGAAGGGCCCTTGAGGGTTCACTCTGAGCGGATCGCGGAGGCCTTCATGCACTCTCTCTCTCTCTCTCTCTCTCTCTCTCTCTCTATATATATATCTCTCCATATGTATATGTATATTTATTTATATATGTGTATATATGTATATATTTATGTTAACATTTATGAATATGTATATATATATTACATTTATTTATGTATGTATATATGTATATTTATGTATATTTATATATTATGTAAATATATATATATATATATATATATATATATATATATATATATATATATATATATATATATATATATATATATATATATGCAACACGTCCACGTGCATACATTACCTCCCATGAAGCCGCAGCACTACAGAGTGATTGCTCACGGGGGACCCGATCGATGTGTATCACCGCGGAGCGTTTTGGCTGATCACGGATTGCCGCGTCGTTCACGCCACGGGGCGGATACGATAATATTGTGTGCTTTTATTTTGAAGGTTACATATGAAATGGATTTCTTTTATACTATAAAAATAAATGTTCTCATGTAAAACATTTCTACACTCAAATAAATAATAATCAAATGCAACGAGAGTTATTTAACAACATGTTGGGCAGTAGTTAATACGTTTATATGTTTCAGTTACAACACTTTGAGGGTGGCCATGATTCTGACGTGGCTCACCGTGAACATGAGTTTAACACCCCTGGTGCATAATAAGACATGACTTCCTCCATAATAATGGTGAATATTCAAGAATAATTTGGAAATATTCAAATAGCCATGACGGGAATCTTTAAGAAGTGGCGGGGACTCGAGTCACGTGACTTGGACTCAAAGTCACGAATTTGATGACTTTAAGACTCGACTTGGACTGGAACCACCGGTGACTTGTGACTTCATGCGGAGGAGATCCTTGATACTCGATGTCCTCTCCTCAATCCCAAACAGTTTGTTTTTCAAAATAATGTCCCACAAATTAATGAATCAACCACAGTTACAGTTTTTTCTCCAGATCTTTTCAAACCAAATGTACTTTTTTTTTTTTTTTTTTTTGTTTTAAGAAAAAAATATATATATATTTTTTTTATTTTTTTTTATTACATACAAATTGTGTTGTTAAAACAGCTTTAAATGTGTTAAGGGGCTCAAAACTCAAAGTTTAGAGCTTGGGACATGGTCCTTATATGCTCCACGTATATAAAACACATTCAAGTACTTTATAATATACATTTGTACAATTCTTCTTCTTTTCATCCTCTAAAGCGGCGATGTCACGGTAGTAAACAAGCCTCCAGAAAGCCAGTAAAAAAACAAAAAAACACCCACAGAATGTCTAACTTCATCTTCATCCGGGCCATGTGAGCATCAGGATACCTCATGATTTATGAACCACGTTCGACCGCGACACTCTGAGAAAACGAATGCACCCATCCGTTTCCTCGCGCTGGTTAAATAAAGGTCAGATAAATGAAATAATCACATTTATGATTGGCTGAAAGGAGATGAAGGATCCAAAGCTTAGAGTGCACCTACCCTCCCTCCTTTAGTTTTTTTTTGCATATTGTATTATAATGAGGTGGAAGTTGCCTCCTGTGGTCTTTCCTTTATGTAGATTATATAATAATCCAGTCACAGGTGTATCTAAAGTTTCTTTTAATCCCACCACTCATTTTTATGGGTTAGGGTTGTGTTGTAGTCGTACTGGTGGTGCCAGTAGCCCAGTATGAAACAAGGGGGCGCTAGACTGGTGCTAACATGAGGTCAAACCAGTTTATGACCTTCTCCCATGCATCATCATCCTATCCCCTCAGCACTCTATCCTACATGTTTAATTACATGGGATATATTTAAGAGACTTTCCAGATTATAAAATAAAACCATCCCCATTAAAGTCCTCCAATTGATTACTCGCATTAAAAAAGGTTATTTTATCACACTTTTTCTGAAATACTGTTTTTAAATATGCAAATGAGGTATTTTCTAATTGAACGTGTGCTAATTGGAAGATATTTACACCACAGGAATGTAAACATGTCTTTTGTCTTATAATAAAAACTATAAAAAAACGAAAAGAAAAGAACATGTATAAAAAAAGAAAAAAAATACATTTGATCACGTGACAAAGGCTCGGTTAAAAACACATTTTTTTATTTGTCAGACGTGTTTTAAGAGAGATATTTATACCGTTTCAAAAAAATTACGTGATAGAAATCAGGCTATGAATGATATCTGAACAATGCTTCTGCTAAACCGCTATTCATGTTGGATTCTGTACAAGTAGTGCGTGCGTACGTGTGAGTGTGTGTGCGTGTGTGCGTGTGTGCGTGTGTGTGCGTGTGCTATTGTTCTCGCACGCTGCATATGAAACCACACAATAGATTGCGTCGCGCACACTGTGATAGCATTAGCGTTATTGACAGCGGCGTGAGGCGTTCAAGCACCGGCTGTCTGCGTGATTCATTGTGTGGAGCAGAGGAGGAGAGCAGCGGCCGGCCCTGCTTACACGAAACCCCCTGGAGGTGAAATTTCCTGATTAAAGCCCCTTAAACCACGCCCACCCCACCTCCACCCCCACCCCCACCTCCCGTCGGCTCAAACCCCAGCAGTTGTGTGTGTGTGTGTGTTTGTGTGTGTGTGTGTGTGTGTGTGTGTGCGTGTGTGTGTGTGTGTGTATGAGTGAGTGTTTGCGCGCGGGCGCATGCACGTGTCTTTGTGGGAACACGTGTTGTGTGCGTGAGTGTGTGTACAACGTTGCTTTTGTGAGTTTCGAGTGCACGTTCACACAATGAGTTTGCGCATGCGCATCTGTTGTGGGTTCACACAGCTTGTGTGCAAAAAGCTTGTGTGCAAAAAGCATATCTATGAGGCCAAATGTGTGCATATTAAAAAGAAATGTAAAAAGGATTTACATTTTATGGCTTATTACTTTAGATCTGTGTACTTTGAACACATTTACATAATTTTTTCTTTCAGGTTGTTTACATTTTCAATAATTCCGATATCTTCTATGAAATAAACTACTTTCCCATGTTCTGCATGTTCACTACGCAGATAGATGTGTATCTCATACGCGCATGTGTTTCTGTGTGCACCTGGTATGTGTGTGTGTGTGTGTGTGTGTGTGTGTGTGTGTGTGTGTGTGTGTGTGTGTGTGCGTGCATCACCTCCGTGAACGTGTGCGTTTGTGTGCTGCAGAGTTTTCATGTCTGAGATGGCGGGGCCGCCATGTGGAAGCCATCGGGGGACCCGGAGCAAGAAGGTGAGGCCAGATGGTTGTGGTTAGCCCTCGGCTGCTCTGGGTAACCTGACCTGCAGAGGAGGAGGAGGAGGAGGAGGAGGAGGAGGAGGAGGAGGAGGAGGAGGAGGAGGAGGAGGAGAAGGAGGAGGAGGAGGAGGAGGAGGACCCCTCTGCCTCCCGAGGACCAGCCGCCACATGTGTTGCGTGAGAGTAAGTCACCCAAAACCCACGGAACCGCCTCTCGGCTTCCTGGCGGCCCCGTTCTCATCGCCGGGGCCTTGTTTTTGTGCACCGAGGATCTAAAACAACAAAGTCCATCAGACAGCAGGAGTTCAGAGACAAGGTCACGGAGGATCCTGAGGTCGGATCAAGACGTTATGAGGAGTCTAGTTCACGGCCTGCAGCAGATACCTCCAACGCCGTGCTGCCAAGACCCCTGGAATGTAGATCTACTCAAGAACTGTCCTCTATGAGCTTATTCCATGTTACTTTGTATTTACTCTTCGCATATAGTTTATATTCTGACATGCATCAGTTTAAAACATGTGTTCAGCTACTAAAATATGATTTAATCTGCACATTAGTGGTACGTAATAGTTTAAATTTGTTTTTCTATTGACCAAATAAACAATTAAAAGGCCGCTACAGGTTAATATATCAGTAATCATTCCCAGATTTTCATAATTAAGACTTTCTGTAAAGGTCATTATTTACATATACTTTTGATACTTGATGTATTTTAATGACAATACATACTTTTGATTTTTTACACAATTTAAAAAAATGAAACTTAACATTATTCGCCTCAGGTGACACTTCCACATGCATCAGTAATCCAACAATATACCAACTTCTGCCTACTTTTAATACTTTATACTGATTATGTTGTAAAATTAACTAATACAGACACATAGTGTATATATACATAACGTACACATACGCTCATACATACATGAATTAAATAAATACCTGTACAGGAGAGAGAAGAAGCTGAAAGTATTCTCAAAGAAAAGATGAACAGGAATGCAGTGAATTAAAATAAGGAAAGAAAACTTCAATATTTTTGAGCTGAAATGAATCGTTTCTTTATACTTTGAGTACAGGACTTTTATTGTTATTGCATATTTGTACTCAGTTGTCTTGCTACTTTTACATATAAACACTTTTTTGAATGTATATGATAAAATCTTCTTTCCAAAAAGTTAAATTCCCTCTTTAAAGAATACATTTAAAGCCTCTACCTCACTGAAAAGTCCGTAATCGGTGAATAAATGTAACTGTTGGACCGAAAATATTCAACTTTCTAATTAAGATAAGATGATTCTTTATTAGTCCCACAGCAGGGACATGTGGAGCGTATAATAAATAATCACTCAAACAGTAAAAGTATAATAAATAACGTATATACAACACTGAATAGGTGGGTTCACATTATTGCACGTACGAAGCGTTGATATTGCAGTATTTATATTGTCCAATGACACACATTGATATTGATATTTAGTAATCTGGAGCCGTAGCTCCTCAATAAGTCGTAACACAACACATCATGAAGCGTTTCAATAGAGAACAACAATTCCACCAATCCAGGTGGAAGTGTGAGTCTTATTGTTATTTATTATATTGATATCGCGCGTGTTGCCCTTTAACCATCACTCTAACTCAAACAGCCTCAATAAGCCATGCTGTCGTTCCCACCTTGGCCACTAGATGGCACTAAGGCACAAGTCAGCAAGAAGGTGTATGCAGGGGAGAGGGGGGATTAACGTCATTAACGTTAGAGTGATGATTTTCTGATTTAATTCGAGACGTCGACGTGGTGCGTTCAACACCCCCGGGGTCCGGTGTGTCCCGGAGTACTTCTCTCAGAGCTAAGACCCCCACAGCTAAGAGCTCAGAGCCAGTGGACACCGGTGAACGCATCACCACCAGAGTTTGGGGTCGTCTCTCTCTCTCTCTCTCTCTCTCTCTCTCTCTCACACACACACACACACAGGAAGGGAACAACAGTTTTTTGAGTTGTGATTACATTGAAGTTAGTTGAAAAACGTGTTTTCTCCTTCTTCTCCTCCTTCTCCTTCTTCTTCTTCTTCTTCTTCTTCTTCTTCTTCTTCTTCTTCTTCTTCTTCTTCTTCTTCTTCTTCTTCTTCTTCTTCTTCTTCTTCTTCTTCTTCTTCTTCTTCTTCTTCTTCTTCTTCTTCTTCTTCTTCTTCTTCTTCTTCTACTCTTTTTCCCCCCGGCCTGTCAGGCGCGTCACCGTGACAGCGGCACGCAGCGACGCACGTGCTCTCCTGTCAAACCTCCAGCGCGTGCGTTACTGTTTCCTGTCCGCACCGCGCTGCACGAGCCGCAAAATCTGCAGACGCTATTGTGCACCTGTTGTGTGAGAGTAAGCTCATTGTTCATTATTGATCGTTGTATCCTCCTTTTATTCAGCCGACACGAACACAAGACATCTTAAAAAGTGAGCCACAGCCCCCCCCCACCCACACACATCAGATATAATATTATATATCATATTTAATGTCAAAGTGACACTCTTGTTATACCTTGAGCATGTATATATATATATATATATATATATATATATATATATATATATATATATATATGTATATGCATATGTATATGTATATATATTTATATATATATTATATACATATATAAATATATATATGTATATATATATATTTTTTCAAAAATACATTTGTTATGTTGCTCAAAAATTAAAAATTCACAGTTTTCTCTCTGCATCCTGTAAACTTGGGATATAGATGCATTTATTTATTTTCTGATTTCAGATGTTACTTATGACCAAATACTTTGAGATCCTCTTCTCCTTATATTCCGCGTGTTTTACTTTAGTTCATTTAGTTTTAAGGACCAATCACACTTAAAATGTGTTCACATTAGCTAAGCTATAGTCCTCAATCTGGAAGTGAGAACACGTAAACAACTAATCAATGAAGTGGCAGAAATCAGTGATTTGGAGCCTTGTAATTTTGGATTTTGGGCTCTCCAAAAATAGATTGAATTTAAATGGAATCGATGCAGCCCGTGCCGTTGTCGGTTGCTTGAACCATCGGCAATCTGGGAATTTAAATGAACTGTTCCTCTTGTAGTGAAACATGTAAATTCCTCTTTAAAAAACGCCTCCGGCCGAACTGGACTCGATGATGACGACCCGCAGCATCACAGAGGATGAAGGCAGGCGGCCATTAAAGATAATAGCCTCGTCATTAGGCCTGAGGGTGGGTGGAAAGGGGGGTGGGGGGGGGGGTGAGCAGGGTCGCCATCACATGTGACCCATCTAATCACAGCTGTCACTTCTGGGAGCAGAAATATACAACAGGTTCTTGTTCCTGGTGGTCGGGAACGGGAGATTTGATGTCCGCAACCTCCCCCCCCTCCCCCTCGAGATGCTGGTGTCAACGCGCACTGCTACTTCCCTCCTCACACACACACACACATACACACACACACACACACACACAGACACACACATACACACGTATACACACATGTGAATGGATGAATGAATGGATGAGTGAATGGATGGATGAATGGATGGATGAATGAATGGATGGATGAATGGATGAATGAATGAATGGATGGATGAATGGATGAATGGATGGATGAATGGGTGGATGAATGGATGGATGAATGGATGGATGAATGGATGGATGAATGGATGAATAGATGGATGGATGGATGAATGAATGGATGAATGGATGGATGGATGAATGAATGAATGGATGAATGGATGGATGGATGGATGGATCCGAACTATAATGTCACTAAGAAAGAATACACCACTGCCGTTATTACTACTGATACTGACACTACTACTACTACTACTACTACTACTACTACTACTACTACTACTACTACTACTACTACTAGTAGTAGTAGTGTGTACAATCTGCTCCTCCTCACACACACACACACATACACACACACACACACACACACAGACACACACATACACACGTATACACACATGTGAATGGATGAATGAATGGATGAGTGAATGGATGGATGAATGGATGGATGAATGAATGGATGGATGAATGGATGAATGAATGAATGGATGGATGAATGGATGAATGGATGGATGAATGGGTGGATGAATGGATGGATGAATGGATGGATGAATGGATGGATGAATGGATGAATAGATGGATGGATGGATGAATAAATGGATGAATGGATGAATAGATGGATGGATGAATGAATGAATGGATGAATGGATGGATGGATGGATGGATGGATGGATCCGAACTATAATGTCACTAAGAAAGAATACACCACTGCCGTTATTACTACTGATACTGACACTACTACTACTACTACTACTACTACTACTACTACTACTACTACTACTACTACTACTAGTAGTAGTGTGTACAATCTGCCCTGCGGTGAGTGTTTCTCGTGTATGTGTTGTCCACCAGCCTCTGTCCCTGGAGGTCAGAGGTCAGAGCTCGGAGCAGCGTCATCTCCTCGCCGCTCGGTGCCGTGGAGATGACGCTGGTCCGTGAAGCAGATCCAAACTACGCACAGTCATTAAAACCCGGTGGAAGCAGCTGCCGCCATCACTCCCATCTCTCCCATCACTCCCATCTCTCCCATCTCTCCCATCTCTCCCATCTCTCCCATCACGGCTTTTGCTCCTCATGGTTTCCCAACTGGTGTGACTGCTCCGCTGCTGGCTTCAGCGTCTCGTCCTCCATTAGAACGACTTCATGACCGTACAGCAGCAACAACTGAACTGGTGTTTCCCTACCAGACAGAACCACCAGGCAGATACCCACAGGCCAGTCAAATCCAGGTCAGTGGTGGTGGTGGTGGTGGTAGTGGGGGACGGGGTTATATGTATGTGTGTGTGTGTGTGTGTGTGTGTGTGTGTGTGTGTGTGTGTGTGTAGGGCTGGTATTATACACTGCAGACAAATGATGTGACCGAATTGAGAGTTTCCACGCGAGCAACGGGATCCGACCAAGATAAGCCTCTTGGGAGTTGTGCGGTCGTCTCTCTTAGGGCAGATTAGGCACACGCACACACACACACACATACACACACACACACACACACACACACAAACATCTGTCCACATGTCAGGCTGTCAGTCCGTGTCTCTTGTCTGCGGAGCGAGAGCAAAGAGATTCAAGTTTGGGGATTTTCTGTTTTTTCTAAGCCTACAGTTTTTTGTTTACCCCCCCCCCCCCATTTTACCCCCCCCTTTACCCCCCCATGCCGCCGCCCCCCGACCCCCAACCTCTAAAACATCTGTTTCTCATTTACATACTGGGTCTAAGTTCAGTAAAAGACAGGGGGAGGGTGGGTGGGAGCTGGAAAGTGAGGGAGGAGGGGGAGGAGGAGGGGAGGGGGGGGGGTCCAAAACAACTTATGTCCTCCTCATGTTTCTCCTCCTCTATAAATACTCTTTCCAGTATGTGAGATCCGACATTTAAAAAAAACATGAATGCCCACTCTTTGCTTAAATTATTAAAGAGCGAATAGATGTACACCAAAAGGGGCGGGGCTTTTAAAAGAGGACGATCGACCCTTGTCGACACACGGATCACACGTTTCACACGTTTCACGTCCGCCGTTTCTTTTCCTCTTCTTCTTCTTTTTCTCGATTTATCAAATAAAATTCACCGGTCCAAACTCACATCTGTAATTCTGACCGGATTTCAATCAAAGATATCGAAATCATCTTTTTAATAAGATTTACCGCTTGTACTTAATGTGTAACGGTACTTATACGTGGTAACGTTCCACCATTGAAAAATAAAATGTATTTTTCGACCTGTTTGAAAACTTTTAATGTGTCAAACGGACTCATTTCAAATTTAGAGCCATTACAAAAAGAGGGCGATGATTATTCACCCGATGGATTATTTCTGACGTCACGGTAACGGACCTGAAGCTGAAAGTCTGCCTCCTCAGATAGAGGGAGAACACAAACACGTCGGTGTGAGTCACGGCGATGACGAATGTGCGATTAAAATCTGACGAGTAAGCGCATTTTTTGGGGGATGAAAAGATCGTTTCATCTCCATCACGTCTTCTTGGGCTCACGGGAAATCCTTCGCTCGGGGTCGAGGCAACGTCGGAGGTCACGTGACTGAAGTGCGCGAGTCACGTGACCAACGCCAGTCTCATTGGTGAGAATCCGTTTCTTGTTGGACCCATCCCCCCATCCCTCATCCTCCATCCCCTCATCCCCTCATCCCCTCATCCCCCCATCCCCCCATCCTCCATCCCCTCATCCTCCCATCTTGTGCATGCTTTTAAAGGTCAGACTCCGGGTCACGTGGATTACACACAACTGGATTCCATGGCATCTCTACGATATCACACATTAGCTTTGTTTGTGTATTTATGAAGAAGAGGAGATCTTCTCTTCTCTTCTCTCCTCTCCTCTTCTCTTTTCTTCTCTCCTCTCCTCTTCTCTCCTCCTCTCCTCTCCTCTCCTCTCCTCCTCCCCCTCCCTCCTCCTCTCCTCTCCTCTCCTCTTCTATTCTCCTCTTCTCTCCTCCCTCCTCTCCTCCCTCCCTCCTCCCTCCTCTCTCTCCTCCTCTTCTATCCTCTCATCTCCTCTTACCTTCTCTTATCTTCTCTCTTCTTCCCTCTCCTCTCCTCTTCTCTCATCTCATCTCCTCTCCTCTTCTCCTTTCTATTATCTTCTCTCTCCTCTCATCTTCTCTTCTCTTCTCCCCTCTCTCCTCTCTCCTCCTCCCCCTCTCCTCCCTCCTCTCCTCTCTCCCTCTATTCTCTCCTTCTCCCTCCTCCTCTCCTCTCCTCTCCTCTCCTCTCCTCTCCTCTTCTCTCTGTTCCATTCGGCATCGCTCCGCACTGGGACCTCCACGAAGTGGAATGCAGCCATCGTTAAATAAAGGTGTACCATCTGATGTTATTACTGTAAATAAACCCGAGGTTTTTTTTGTTACCACGACGACAAGTCAAAAGTGGGTTTTAACTGCAGCAATAAAGAGAATATGTGAATGGATGCACGTCACAGATGATCATACAAGACTTCTTTTATCTGGAGTTTATCATCTGCAGGTTCCGGGTTGAGAGGTTTCAGTGACGTGAATATTATGTCTTTTAAACACTTTGATTGGTCACAGTGACACTTTAACTCACAGTGGGAACGCTTTACAACTTTACAAGAGGGAAAATAGTTTCCCCCAAATAGCATCTTTAAACACTTTGAATGTACACTTTATTTTTAATAGATGTTGTAAACGTGACTTAAACGGTTTCTTTACTTTGTCTTTGACGCTCGTAACTTTACAATTTCAAATAGACGACTAAAATCTAGCTTTAAGATAATACATGTTATAGAATACCTTTATTTTGTTTCCTCTGTATATTTAGTATTTTAGTATTTTGTATTGATATTGTGTTGTATGTGTATTTTTATTTTCTATTAATGCTCTAATGTGCACCCACTGCTGTTATCCTGACTGTGACTATTAAAGGAATATTTAATCTAATCTAATCTAAGAATATCCGTCATATTTTAATTTCACATAATTATGTCAAAACTAAAGATGTCAGATGTCTTATAGTTTTTATTTAAACATATCTGGAAAATCAAAGGTTTACTTGTAACTGGGAATATCTTGGTTTTTTTCTGTATATTTAGTATTGTAGTATTTAGTATTTAGTACTTTTATTGAGTTTTATTTATTATTTATTTTGTATTAATGCTCTAATGTTCACCCGCTGCTGTGAGCCTGAAATGTCCCAACTGTGGGACTAATAAAGGATTATATAATCTAATATAAGAATAACCCTAATATTTTTATTTCACATAATTATATCAACAACTAAAGATGTCACATGTCTTGGACTTAAAACATTTTTTAAACACATCTTGACAATCGAAGGTTAACTGTAGATCTCAGATGATGTGTTGCAGTCGTTACAGTAAATAAAGCAGTTGTTATTATCATGTTATTACATTATTTGACCACACAAAGACATTTTGACTCCTAAATGAGGGATTTCTTTGATTCCCCTCGTCCTTCATTATTCATGTTAATTAATGCAACGGAAAACCCGACTTCTACGTTTTTTGAATGTGTAAGTGTGTCTCCGTCGGCGTAATGAGGCGACTTCGTAATCAAATGCAGATTTGGTGAATTATTGAAAGGCCGTGACCGAGGAATTCTTATTATTTGCATGTTTATCCACACGGAGCTTCCTGTGCCTCTCCTCCAATAGGTGAATCCAATCACACACCCAAATCAATAATTCAGGTGTTTATGTGCGGCTGTGTGTGTGTGTGTGTGTGTGTGTGTGTGTGTGTGTGTGTGTGTGTGTGTGTGTGTGTGTGTGTGTAGTACAGTAGATTCATTTACAGTACACACACTCTCCAAACTTTGTGAGCGGCCTTTTTGTTGACTCGGCATTGCGATGAGCTCGCGATGTGAGATCGATACTCTTTATCGGGCCACTCACGGCCGGTCGTCGCTAAGTGCTTCATCGGAGCCGCTCGTCTTCATCAGCTGCTCACAACGTTCTGCAGGAACTCTGGAAGCTGATCGTCGTGGCAGGAAGTACAAGTTGAGTCTGACACGTGACATCTTGTGTTACCACGGATACAACAGATAAGAGGAGACACGGGTACTTCTTCTTCTTCTTCTTCTTCTTCTTCTTCTTCTTCTTCTTCTTCTTCTTCTTCTTCTTCTTCTTCTTCTTCTTCTTCTTCTTCTTCTTCTTCTTCTTCTTCTTCTTCTTCTTCTTCTTCATCTTTTTGTTCTTCTATTTCTTCTTCTTCATTGTCTCCTTTTTTTGTTCTTCTTCATTATCTTCTACTCCTTCTTCTTCATCTTCAGCATCTTCTTCTTCATCATCTTCCTCTTCATTCTCTTCTTCATCGTCTTCTTTTTCATCGTTGTCTTCTTCATTTCCATCTCCTACTTCTTCATCTCCTTCTTCTACTTCTTCATCATCATCATATTCTACTTCTTCTTCTTCTTCTTCATCATCATCATCGTCATCATCATCATCTACTTCTTCTTCTTCTTCATCATCGGCTTCTTCTTCTTCTTCTTCTTCTTCATCACCAGCTTCTTCCTCTTCCTCTTCTTCTCCTTCTTCCTCTCCTCCACTCCCCTGCCTCATTTGCGGTGATGGTGTTATCAGGGCAGCCAGGCAAAAGGGTGGAGCAAACCATAATTTCAGCGCGGGATTAGGCAGAAATAACGAGGTCACCAAGTTACAGTTGCCATGGCAACGACACATCCAAGAACACAGGATGCCATTGCTTAAAAAAAAAGAAGAAGAAAAAAATACAGAAGGAACAGGGCCCTCTCCCTCCCACCCTCTCTCACTCTCTGCCTCTTTTTTCTTCTTCATACCCCTCCCTCTCTATCGTCCTCTCCCTCCCTCATCCTCTCCTTCTCCCTGTCTCTCTCTTTCTTTCTCTTCTGGCGAAGCAGAGGGGAGCAGTTCACTTTCACTCCCTCGTTTATTTTTGTTTCGAAGCCTTTTTGTTTCTGAACATATTCAGAATTACAAATTCACAGTTGAGTACATTTGCATCTTTTCCGCCGCTCACGTTGGGAGGGGGGGGGGGGGGGGGTCCTCCTCTTCACCGTGCAGGCTGCACCCTCTTCTTTAAAGCTCATTAGAGGACACCTCTCCTCGCCCTCCTCCGCCCTTCCTACCAACCCCCCCCTCTTTCCTCACCCCCGCATCTCAAAGGCTCCGAGTTCTCCACATTTATTTATTTGACATTTGTTTTTGTTTTTAGGTGAACAAAAAAAGAGAAAAAAAGAGATGATCGAAGGCTGAAAAAAAAAATGGTCCTGTAAAAAAAAAGAAAAAAAGAGAGAATCAATGCATGTGGTGGTGCCCTGGTCTCAGCATCGATTTGGACGGAAGTTGCCAGAAGCTTTTGGGCTTCTATTCAAACGTACATCCATTCCCATGTTACACCTGGCTGCTGCCGGTGAGGCCGGAGCGCGGCGACTCGGCAGCGTCCAATAATCAGCCGGCCTGGAGACAGCAGCCGGTGCAGCCGGTCGTACAGCGGAGCACTATTGATTGTATTTGGGATGATGCCAATTACACAAAGCTTTAGAAAAGAAGAAAAAGAAGAAGCATTGTAGTTGATGCGAGGACACAGGCTGAACCCGAGAGGGAAACACAGTGATACATGGAGCTGTGGGCTGTGTGTGTGTGTGTGTGTGTGTGTGTGTGTGTGTGTGTGTGTGTGTGTGTGTGTGTTCGTGCCCTTAAACAGTCTGAAACACGGGGATAGAGAACCACGCTGGACTTCAGGTACATTTAATTTTTTTACATGACTATATTAGAAACAGTCGTGGAAGAGACATTCAAATCATTAGTAAAAGGTAGGAAACAAAAGTATTTACTGCAACATTGTTAGGCCCTTTAAAAAAATATTATATATAAATCTAATTTTGGATTACTACTGATACATGGAAAGAGCATTTTAATGTTAATTTGTGAACCAATTTAATACAGCCTACAAATGAACTAATGACATTCATACTGCATTATGAGTATGAGGAATATTAATCTGTGAATAACATTCAACATATAACAGATACAGTTACCACATATCACCACAGACCACCACAGACCACCACAGACCACCAACGACCACCACATATCACCACATATCACCACAGACCACCACAGACCACTAAAGACCACCACATATCACCACAGACCACCACACATCATCACATATCACCACAGACCACCACATATCATCACACATCACCACAGACCACCACATATCACAACAGACCACCATATATGACCACGGACCACCACATATCATTACATATCACCATAGACTACCACAGACCATCACATATCACCACAGACCACCACATATCACCACAGACCACCACAGACCACCACAGACCACCACAGACGGCCACATATCACCACAGACCACCATAGACTACCACAGACCATCACATATCACCACAGACCACCACATATCACCACAGACCACCACAGACCACCACATATCACCACAGACCACCACATATAATCACAGACCACCACATATCACCACATATCACCACAGACCACCACATATCACCACAGACCACCATAGACTACCACAGACCATCACATATCACCACAGACCACCACATATCACCACATATCACCACAGACCACCACATATCACCACAGACCACCACATATCACCACAGACCACCACATATCACCACATATCACCACAGACCACCACATATCACCACATATCATCACAGACCACCACATATCACCACATATCACAACAGACCACCATATATGACCACGGACCACCACATATCATTACATATCACCACAGACCACCAAAGACCACCACATATCACCACATATCAACACATACCACCGCGGACCACCACATATCACCACAGACCACCACAGACGGCCACATATCACCACAGACCACCATAGACTACCACAGACCATCACATATCACCACAGACCACCACATATCACCACAGACCACCACAGACCACCACATATCACCACAGACCACCACATATAATCACAGACCACCACATATCACCACATATCACCACAGACCACCACATATCACCACAGACCACCATAGACTACCACAGACCATCACATATCACCACAGACCACCACATATCACCACATATCACCACAGACCACCACATATCACCACAGACCACCACATATCACCACAGACCACCACATATCACCACATATCACCACAGACCACCACATATCACCACATATCATCACAGACCACCACATATCACCACATATCATCACAGACCACCACATATCACCACATATCACCACAGACCACCACAGACCACCACATATCACCACAGACCACCACATATCACTACAGACCACCACATATCACCACAGACCACCACAGACAACCACAGACAACCACATATCACCACAGACCACCACATACGGCCACATATCACCACAGACCACCACATATCACCACAGACCACCACATACGGCCACATATCACCACAGACCACCACATATCACCACAGACCACCACATATCACCACAGACCACCACAGACCACCACATATCACCACAGACCACCACATATCACCACATATCATCACAGACCACCACATATCACCACATATCATCACAGACCACCACATATCACCACATACATATCACCACATATCATCACAGACCACCACATATCACCACATATCACCACAGACCACCACATATCACCCCAGACCACCACAGACAACCACATATCACCACAGACCACCACATACGGCCACATATCACCACAGACCACCACATATCAGCACAGACCACCACAGACGGCCACATATCACCACATATCACCACAGACCACCACAGACCACCACAGACAACCACATATCACCACAGACCACCACAGACCTCTTTCCTCTTTATTTATCAACGTTCTCCTCCTGACTCTTTGTTTCTCTCCAGCGGTTTGGTCCTCCAGCTTTAAACGTCTAGGTTCATGTGTGTGTGTGTGTGTGTGTGTGTGTCTGTGTGTGTGTCTGTGTGTCTGTGTGTGTGTGTGCTTTGTATTAGTTTGTATTTGTGTGTATGTGTGTCCCTGAGCAAGCCTGTGTGTGTGTCTGCATTTTTGAGTCATGCGTGTGTGTGTGTGTGTGTGTGTGCATGCATGTGTTCATGTACGTGTACTTTGTATTTGTGTGTATTTGTGTGTATGTGTGTCCATGAGCAAGCCTGTGTGTGTCTGTCTGCGCTGCGTGCATGTGTTTGTGAGGGTGTTCATGCATGTGTGCTTTGTATTTGTGTGTAGGTGTGTCCATGAGCAAGCTGTGTGTGTGTCTGTGCATGTGTACGTCTGTGTGTGTGTCTCCCTGTGTGTGTGTGTGTGTGTGCTTGTGTGTGTGTGTGCCTGTGTGTGTGCATGTGTGCTTTGTATTTGTGTGTAGGTGTATCCATGAGCAAGCCGTGTGTGTGTCTGTGCATGTGTACGTCTGTGTGTGTGTTTGTCTGTGTGTGTGTTTGTGAGTGTGTTCATGTATGTATGCTTTGTATTTGTGTATTTGTGTGTAGGTGTGTTCATGAGCAAGCCTGTGTGTGTGCGTCTGTGCATCTGTGTGTGTATGTGTGTGTGTGCGTGAGTGTGTTTGTGAGTGTGTTCATATATGTGTGCTTTGTATTTGTGTGTAGGTTTGTTCATGAGCAAGCCTGTGTATGTGTGTGTGTGTGTGTGTGTGTCTGCGTGTGGGCGTCATGCGTGTGCATGTGTGTATGCGTGTGTGTGAGTGTGTATGTGTGCTTTGTATTTGCTTTGTATTTGTGTGTGTCCAAGAGCAAGCCTGTGTGTGTGAGTGTGTGTCTGCGTTTGTGAGTAATGCGTATGTATGTGTATGTGTGCGTCTGTGTGTCTCCCGGTGTCTGTGCATGCC
>CM070095.1:7685000-7720000 GCA_036178185.1 Liparis tanakae
TGTCAGGTTTCCTGCCGCGCGGTGCGGCTGGGAGAACCTAGCGAGGGTAAAATTCCATTCTCTCGGCGGAGCGGCATTCTGCATGAGCCGATTCCCAGGAGACGCTGCTCTGCATGTCCTCCAGACAGCCAAGCTGAGGCACAGGCTCAGGCTCGCTTATTAACTGACCTGAGGGGGGGGGGAGAGAGGAGGGGAGGAGGGGTAGGGGGGGTGTGCAGAGATGGAGAATGGAGGAGGAGGAGGAGGGGAGGGAGGGGTGATGGTGGGAAGGGGGGAGCCCAGGGAGGCGGGAGGAGGAGGCGGTGGGTGAGGAGGCAGAGGAGGAGGAGGAGGAGGAGGGGGGAGGGGTGTTGGGAATTATGGGTTTGTGTGTGTGCGTGTGTGTGTGTGTGTGTGTGTGTGTGTGTGTGTGTGTGTGTGAACGTGTGTGTGTGTGAATGTGAATGTGTGTGTGGGAGTGTGTGTGAGTCTGAGTGTGATCAGGGGTGATGGGTTGTGGGGATATGAGTGTGTGTATGTGTGCGTGTGTGTGAGTGTGTGTGTGAGTGTGTGTGTGCGTGTGTGAGTGTGTGTGTGTGTGTGTGTCGGAGGCAGAGCTGGTTGAAAATATTAACCCTTCGCCCACCGAGCTGCAAAAAAAAGAAATTCTGCTTAAAAAAAGCAGTCTGGATGACTAACAAGCCGATGTGTGTGTGTTTCTGTGTATGTGTGTGTGTGTGTGTGTGTGTGTGTTGTGTGTATATGTGTGTGTGTTTGTGTGTGTGTTTGTGCGTCGCCGCCAAGTCGAAAGGGCCGCTAATCACTTTAAAGATGTAGTTTGCCCTTTTTTCTGAATTTAGCAGGATCTCATGTCTCTGTCATGGTGTGTGAGTGGCTGTGTGTGCGTGTGTGTGTGTGTGTGTGTGTTTTTGCATGTACGTGTGTGTTTGTGTATGTGTTCAGCTGAGTTCAGGTTATTGGTGCAAACATGATTTTTTTTAACTCCACACTTCTCTCTTTCTGAAAGAGGACTAACTGCCTCCCCTCGCTGTATTAATCTCTTTACGCTAATTCGTCATCCCTGTGTGCAAATATTAGTTTGTAGTTTTTTGTGTGTCTTTCCGTAATTGCTCGACACGACTGTGAGACTCATTTGTCTACGCGTGTGTGTGTCTGTGTGTGCGTGTATGTGAGGAAACGGCATAATTGAAAAGTGTTTTTCAATTACAATTTGTCTAACTTAAATAATGAAATAAAAAAATTGGCGCTTCAAAGTTTTACTACTTTAAAAAAAAAAAAAAAATTAAAATTATTATTCCATCCAGCAGTGAAGAGGAAAGAGAAAGAGAGAGAGTGAGAGAGAGAGAGAGAGAGAGAGAGAGAGAGAGAGAGAGAAAAATCACTCGCGGCAAAATGCAAATGAGCCTGGAAGCTATTACGATGCTAATGAGATTCCACCATAGAAGTTGCTGCTCTGGCATCCGGGGTGTGTTTCCTCCATATTTGGAAAAAGAAGAAGAAGAAAAAAACAATTGTGTGTTTAAAATAAGGGGGGACACACACACTCACACACACACTCCCCCAAGTGTTCACAGTCCAGTTAGTTTGTGTACTTGTTCCACAACGAGCTGGAACCGGGTCCGTGCCGTGAGATAGCGGAGGGCTTTACACGCCGAGCTGCAGCCGAAGCAGCCGAGCACAGCGGTTTGGGAGCCGCTCTATTTATAGCTCTTCATCTGTCTCGTGGCAAGAGCTCCTTTAAAAAAAAAAACAGATATATATTTATTATAAAAAAAGCACAATTAAACTCTTTTTCCCGCCTTTCAAAACACATTCAGCACGTATAGGCACCAACCCCCCCCTCACCCCCTCCAAAAACAACAACAACAAATGAGTGTGATGGTGAAAAAAAAAGAATACAAAAATTTCACTCAAAAAACAAACATTGTGCTAAAAGATGATAAATGTGCTCTAAAAAAACTCTCAAAAATAATAAAATGTGCACAAAAATAATTATCTCGAAAAAAAAACCAACTTCGCTCGAAAGTATAACAAATTTGAACCAAACTTTATGTGTTTTTTTCACTGTGAAAACCGGACGAGGAAAAAAAAACGTGTTCAGGGAGCGGCTAACGGTGCGTTCAGGTACCAAACCTGTAGCACGCTGTGTGCAGTTTGCAAGGCAGGCAGGCGGGCAGGTAGGTAGGGAGATAGGGTGCGTTACCATAGTAACAGCGAGAGGGAACCCAGCAGGAGCAGAAGAGTGTCTGTATGTGTGCTGACCCATTTCCATTCTCGTCCACAAGTGTGTGTTTTTTTTGTGTCCCTCACCTCGCGGCTTCACAACTAAAAGCTCTTCCTCTTCATCCTTGATGCATTATTTTTTTTTCTTTTCTGCGCTTAACAAATGAGACATTCAATGAGACGGAAAAACGACATCTCCAAATCTCTCAAGGTGCATTTGGTTTCCTATTCAGTTCAATTCAATTAAATTCCTTTCAACTTTTGTTGTCCCTGAGGGTGGAAACAGCCCGGTGTGAACGGGAGTAAAAACATAACCACCAGAAGTATGTAAAAAACAAAGTCGGGGGTCATAATTTAAGAAGATTTTCATCAAATGAAGTGCACCTATACAAAGACGCCACAGAGCTGGAGTTAATTAATAAAAGAGTTACTCACAATACATCTTTTTCCTTCCATTTACTAAAACTTTTACTCAAAATAAAATTTACATAAAGCACTCTCAGAAATGTGGAGATGAAGGTCAGAAGAGGAAACAGTAGAAATGATAACCCTGTTAGTTTAGACATTATTGGTGATTAAATGTGTAACCCTGCAAGCGTCATCAGTGCATGAGCCAAACCCTCCTTAATTGGAAAAATAAAATGTGATTTCTTTAAAACATAATTATAAAAAGTGTACAAAATGACCCACATCACAACGGTTCTACACAAAATCACTGTGTTCAGAGAAAACATTGAAAAAAACATGAATTTCACATAAAAACATAACTTCATGAATATTTACTGCAAATCAATGTGACGTGTGCCGTTGCCTTTCAGATACAAGTTTAGAAACTCTCAAAGAATTCTGCTCTTTCTCTTAGTTTTCATGTCTACCGTCCTCGAAAAGGATTGGAAGAAGTAAAATGGTGTGTTGACGAATTGTCAGCAGCCAGTTTTTTTCCAGATCGACAAAAAACAGCCCGAGAGAGACTCGCCCGACTCCTCAGAGTGACTCGCCCAACTCCCGAGAGTGACTCGCCCAACTCCCGAGAGTGACTCGCCCAACTCCTGAGAGAGAGACTCACCCGACCCCTGAGAGAGAGACTCACCCGACCCCTGAGAGAGAGACTCGCCCGACCCCTGAGAGAGAGACTCGCCCGACCCCTGAGAGAGAGACTCGCCCGACCCCTGAGAGAGAGACTCGCCCGACTCCTCAGAGAGACTCGCCCGACTCCTCAGAGAGACTCGCCCGACCCCTGAGAGAGAGACTCGCCCGACCCCTGAGAGAGAGACTCGCCCGACTCCTGAGAGAGACTCGCCCGACCCCTGAGAGAGAGACTCGCCCGACTCCTCAGAGAGAGACTCGCCCGACTCCTGAGAGAGACTCGCCCGACCCCTGAGAGAGACTCGCCCGACCCCTGAGAGAGACTCGCCCGACCCCTGAGAGAGACTCGCCCGACCCCTGGGGTTCGATCGAACCCAGGTTAACCACTGGTTTAGTAAATGGCAAAAGAAATAGAAAAAAACCCAAATAATGTTTTTATTTTCGGGATAAAATATTGAAATCCGGAGTAAACATGTTTATTCGTTTGGGACTATTTCCAGCGTTGGATTAATCCACATTTGGTGCTCTAGTGAGTATTTGGGGCAGCAGGACGGTGAGTGTGGGATTGAGTCAGAATAAACTACAGTGTGCGTCTGTGTGTGTGTGTGTTTGTGTGTGTTTGTGTGTGTGTGTGTCACCCAGTGCAACCATGTGGATTGCTGATGTGGTTCTAATCGACCACGTTGGAGCTCCTATGGCACGGGGGTCTTTAAATGGGATTTGATCACAATAAGAAACACAAGTATATCCCCATATTGTTTCATGAACACGACAAGTGGTTTCTCCGGTGATGCTCGCCGTTCATCGGCCACATGTGCGTTCCCTCGCATTGAGCCTCACATCTGGGTCCCGTTTACCGTCGTCTGCTCTAAAACAAGCAAAGTCCTTCTTGAAATCTGTTAAATGAGCTGTTCGCGTCAACGCGCTCTATCGCAGCCGCACTCCACCGGCGGAGCGCTTCGGGCGAGCAACCAAATCCTGTTAGAAATGTCAATTGAAAAGGTCTTGAGATATTAAAAATGTAGTTTTTAATTAAAGGTTTATTAATAGATTTTTTTTCCCCAACTTTTTTTTTTCTTCCTTTTTTTTAATTACCCGACCGGATGCCTGAAGCACTTGGATTACAACTTTTATCTCACTCGATTCAGACCGCCTCCCCCTATTCCCCCCCCCCCCCCCCCCACACACACACACAAATTCTGCCATTTTGGATTAAAAGTCAGACTTCATAAATGCTGTTCATTAATTCCCGGCTAATGTGGAGATTCGGTTGCAAACGTTACGGCCGGTCTGAGCGTCTGTTTATTTTATTTTTAGATTCTCGTGGCTACTTTGCAGCCTCGGCCTAATCTGTCACGGAGGGGAACGCGGAGGGAAATCTTAATCGCCGTGCCAAAGAAAATGTATATATTTCCAATGCACTGTGGTGTGTCTGGTTCAGAAATTCAACATGTTAGTGACACATACTGTCACAGTAAATGATGTTATTGACACGTGCTGCATGGCGTACAGCGTGGTAAATTGGGGAAATAAATTAGAGCCTGTGTGTCTGCACACAGTGTTCACGTGTCATATTATGAAAACTGCAATTTTAAGGAAATAGTATGCGAAATAAGCACATATTTTGTTATGGAAATAGATATTTCTCCTGATGTTAGATTGAATTAATGCATTTCAAAATGGTGCTTGTGTTTGGGAAATCAAATCAAAATGAGTTATAGGCAATTTGTGAGATTTGATGATGCGTAATCTGATCATTACTGTGTTATAACCTAATTAAAAACACACATGCAACGAGCTCAGGTGTATTCCCGTCTGAAGGGACGCCGAGTCTGTGGGAAGTGACGAACTGAAGCAGAAGTAGGAAGTAGTCGGATGGTTATTCAGATTATAGCAACGCGACATCGCTCTGATGGGGATTAATGTGTAGTGGTTTGAAGTATACAAGCTGTATTCTCATGGAAATTCTTAATTGTGGGCTATGATTCATTTTCCGGAGATCAACCTGTCAATCAAACTGTGCGGCAGGTGTTTGGTACCTCTGACTTTCTGTAGGTGGCGCTCTTTACTCTGCGTGATGAATGTAAAAAACTATTTATTTTCTGTGTGGAAACAAATAGATCCGCACACAAGTTGTTCCCATTAGAAGGACTTTAACATTTAACAAAAAAAAATCACCAAAAAAAACAAAAACATTCAAATTAAAAAAATTCGCTCTCAACAAATAATTTCTCAAAATCAAAGAAAATTTGAGCCCGCAAAAATATTTCTAAATAAAAAAGAGTTGCTCTAAAAAAAGAGGAATTTGTAAAAAAAAAGATATTTCACTCAAAAATAATAAAATGTACTCGAAAAAAACAAACAACAACATGCACATTCTTAATAAGGTTGTGTCAGACACAAACTAAAATAAATAAAGTATTGCTGTTCTAACATTATCTATTTGGGAACTTGGAGGTGATTAGGGTGGTATAAGGGCCCAATTGTAAACTTTTCCCAGGGCCCCTAAACACACCATCATCAACATTGTTTAAAAAAAATGCAGTTAAATCTGCGTGCATAAAGTGTATTACTCTTGTTTCAGTCGCTGAGCCTTAATGACTATACCGTATACCACTGAGTGTAAAACCTTGAATTCGCTAATCTTACACACAGCGGCGTCACGGTAATGACGATCTATTATCGAGCTGCCGGTGTGCACACGCTACCGAATTAAATGGGAAAATCCGCCGTGTTTCACATGTTTTGACTTGTTAACGTTCAGAGTGACATTGTGGATTGCAGACACTCCACTGCAGCAGGCATGGCAGAGAGTTACCCCCACCCCCCATCCCCCCTCCCTCACCCACACCCCCTCCCTCCCCCTCACCCCCTCCTACCTTCACTTAATCAAAAATGATGCCACTTGGTGCATAGCCAGGTACTAAGATTATGTCATTAGCAGCATCGACTGCAGGAAACACGATCAATACGCTATTATGAAATCATGTTACACATAAAATGGGCGGTTTCTTTTTACGAGTGCAGACTCGTCAGCTGTGTTGCTCGGCGTGCTCTCATCGCTCTCTGTGTCTTTACCTCCCAGACTTGAGAGTCAGGCTCAGGAGGAACACTATTCAACTTTTTACTCATCTTCTTTAATTTCATTTCATTTTTTTCTCCATTTCAGCCATAAAACCAAATGATTATTACGTTCATATTTTTTTAATGATCTTCCAGAAAACATGTTTTCAAAAGTCATGAAATCACCACATTAAGTTATTTTTGGAATAATACTAATCGTATGACTTTGATAGCACTGGAGATATGCGTCTTTATTCAGGATTTAACTGTCAAAGAGTTCAAACATAAAATTGAACAGTATTTTTAATGTGTTTTCCATATATCTCTGATGTGCCACAGACAATGTTGTTATTCTAGTCAATATATTTATCCCATAAATAAATAAAAACAAAACCTTGTCTGTCAAAAAAAACCTTCTCAAACTACAAAAATTGCTCCCATCCCCAAAACTTCACTCAACAACAAAAAATCACTAGAACCCCCAAAAAATTGCTCTCTCCAAAGTAAATTTGATCCATAAAATAAGAACGCAAAATAAAAATCACTAAAATCAAAAAAAATCAAAAACCTTTGCTCAAAACACTACCTTCGCTCAAAAAAAAACATTTGCAAAACAAACCATAAACCATGAATTCATATCAGGTATTGTAACAGAGCAGTTTGAACCCATCTTCTCATTCTACTGAACATGCACCAATCAGCTGTTGGCAAGTCCTGATTCCTCTCACTCGAACCTCTGAACGCCATCTTCTTCCAGGAACGTAAAGAACAACATATGGATCCTTTGTTTTTCCTTCTCCACCTCAATGTGACTTTCTTTCTTTTCGTTGTCCAGCACACGCGCACGTGCGCAAACTAAAAACAACGCATTGATTGAGAGCAAAGCACACACAAAGAAACCACTCATGCACACTTACACACACACATACACACACACACATGCACACACACACACACACACACACGTGCACACACAGATCTTACTTGAACTTTGCAAGAGTGCAAAACTGAGTGTAGGTCTTGAGGGGAACAGGAAACGACTTCCCTCCTCCCCCTTCAATTCTGCTACCCCCCCTCTCCTGTTCCTCCCCCTCATCTTCCTCCTCCTCCTCCCTCCTCCTCCTCCCTCCTCCTTCTCCTCCTCCTCCTCCTCCTCCTCCTCCTCCTCCTCCTCCTCCTCCTCCTCCTCCTCCAGCACCACTCTATAGCAGCGAACTAGGCAGGCCAACTTGCAGAGTGCAGCAGCTCCGACTCGACAGAGGCTGCTTCCTTCTGGGGGTCTTTTTTTTCGGAGAGCATCGCGCTCCAATGTGCGCCGCTGTGCCCGCTGGATGTTGAAAATCGCACCGCGCGCGCCTCTCCAGGAGCCACCATGTCCAACTCAACCCCCGACCCGTTCTACTCGTCTCCGTTCGGACCCTTCTACAGGAGGCACGCGCCCTACATGGTCCAGCCCGAGTATCGGATCTACGAGATGAACAAGCGGCTGCAGACGCGCACAGAGGTGAGCCGACCGCGGGAGGAGAGATGCCGCGGTGCCGGCGGGAGAGGGTAGCGGGGACTGCGGAGGGTCCGGTGCGGGCATGGAGGGACGGGATGTTCCGGGGGGCTGGAGGGAGAGAGAGGGAGAGAGAGGGAGAGGGAGAGGGAGAGAGAGGGGAAAGGAAGGGAGAGAAACTCGGGTCGGCATCGCGGTCTGTCCATCAGGAGGTGTGGATGCGGTGCAAAAAAGTGCCAAACATTCCTGAGGTGAAAGTAAACAGGCGCCGGTGTGAAGACAATACGCTGCAAGAACAATACCATCATCTGAAGTAATAACCCCACATATACACGTATACATATATACTACACACAAACACACACATATATATATATATATATATATATATATATATATATATATATACGTGTATATGTATATATGTATGTATATGTATAGGTGATATGTGCTGGAGATGCGGTCACGTGGCGATTTCATAAGTTGTTTAAAATGTAAAAATCACGACTTGTGTTTGCCCGAGAGGAGATACCTGAAGGCAGGTGATATATATATATATATATATATATATATATATATATATATATATATATATATATATATATATATATATATTATGAAGGCAGGTGATATGTATACATGTGTGTATATATATTATGAAGGCAGATAATATGTATATATATATATATATATATATATATATATTATGAAGGCAGGTGATATGTATATGTATGTATGTATATATATATATATATATATATATATATATATATATATATATATATATATATATATATATTATAAAGTCAGGTGATATTTATATGCATATATATTATGAAGTTAGGTAATATTTCTACTGTTCCGTGAATATGTGTAATTTATAGATTGTAATCAAGATTTGAAAACTCGTCAAATTTAGATTCACAGTTGTTTGTCCAGTGAGACGTATTCATACAGAAGGTTATATTTACAGATATAAAGACAGCCAGCGGTGATGTCTTTACATCTATTCAACTCTCTCCCGGCTGCATGAGGCACAGGAGCTGTTTCACGTGCATTTAAATAGCGTGCATGTATTTCCATTTCGCCCACATATTTGCATAATGTGTTTAAAACTGAAACAGCTTAAGAACGACATGGAATGCAGTTTACCCATTGTGGGTGGCGGATGTATGTTTGATGTATGCCATCATTCATGATCCAAGATTCATGATCCATGATCCATGATCCAACATCCATTATCCATGATCCATGATCCATGATCCAAGATCCATGATCCATGATCTATGGTTCAAGATCCATGATCCATGATCTATGGTTCAAGATCCATGATCCATGATCCATGATTCATGATTCATGATTAATGATCTAAGATCCATGATTCATGATCCATGATTCATGATCCATGATCCAAGATCCATGATCCAAGATCCATGATCCAAGATCCATGATCTAAGATCCATGATCCAAGATCCATGATCTAAGATCCATGATCCATGATCCATGATCCATGATTCATCACTGAGTGTGGATGAAGTTTTCTCAATGAAATTGTCCCTCATTGCAAAGTCAGATGTGTGTGAGCTGCTGTTGAGTGGGACTTCCTTTCAGTTAGTGGGGTTGTGTGTATGTGTGTGTGTGTTTGTGTATGTGTGTGTGTATGTGTGTGTAGTGTCGTTCCCACGGTGAATTAGCGAGCATCCGGTCTTCGGCTGTGATCTCAAATGTGTCAAATCTGCCGATCAGAAGTTGGTCCGTGTGAGGTGTTGTCGTGGAGACGTTTAGGGGAATCGAGAGCAGCTCAATGGAATAAAAAGGTCCTTTTGGCAGCCTAACTGTTCACTTTTTAAACTATTAATGGGCTGCGACGAGGGATTCTTTTCATTATTGGTCTACTAATGGGTTCTGAATTCATAATTCATAATTGTGTCAATAGAGCATCAGTACAGAGCAGAAAAAGAGAGATCTCCATCACAGGTTCTCAGGATGGGCGACCTCGTGGTGGCTGGCTTCGTCTGACCTGCAACCCCAGATATATGCATACAAATAAGAAATAACAGGAAATATGAACAGAATTAGAGATTATTGTTGTTCTCTCTCCCTAAAATCCTTTTAAAATGAAAATGAATTCTTTATGAATTGTCTAATCAACGCCTCATTCTTTAAATAATGTGAGTTCTGGTTGCTGCTGGATATTTGAAAGCTAGAATTTGATTCCCACTTTTGACATTAAAAAAACTCGTAATTAATAAACCATAATCAAACTATTCCGTATGAAATTATTGAAGATATTTTAAGGAAATTAGTTTTTTCCAGCTGCTGCAGCAACGATGCCCACTTTCCAAAAAAACAGGAACTTGCAACTTTAAGCCGAGCGAAGCGATGTGGAGACGCAGCGGCCCAGCCCGATGCATTATTCATAGGGAGTGGTCCGAGCCCCTGTGGACCTCGACACCCCCCCCCCACACACACACACACACACACATGGACGTTCTCAAACACATGCATGAGCTCCATGATGTGAACACACACACGGACACACACACACACACACACACACACACACACATGGACGTTCCCAAACACATGCATGAGCTCCATGATGTGAACACACACACACACACACACACACACACACATAAACACACATGGACATTCACAAACACATGCATGAGCTCCGTGATGTGAACACACACACACACACACAAACACACGCACCCACACACACACACACGCACACACACACAAACACACGCACACACACACACACAGTTACACACACACAGAAGTGCAATCACCGCACGCACACACACACATACACACACACACATGGACTTTCTCAAACACATGCATGAGCTCCATGATGTGAACACACACACACACACACAAACACACGCTACACACACACACACACACACAAACACACGCACACACACACACAAACACACGCGCACACACACACACACACACACACACACACACACACGCGCGTTAAGTAGACACACATCAGTTTAAACCATTACCTGCGTCTCCTCAGACTAAATTATATGATTGCATAATCATGTAATTAGTTTTTTGTTCCCGGTGGTGTTCGTGGCGTCTGCGTTCTCCTGCTCGTCTTCTGTCTTCGGTGGACGGAACGTATAATACGTCTTCTCGTCAGCGTTTGTTTGAAATGCAGGTGGGGAGATACAAATAACGAGGGAGGAATAGTGTCTTATGGCTCGGGAAAACATAAACGCATTCAGCTTTTTGAAATTCGTTTGCATCCAGATGTGCCGTATACGAGGCGCGGTTCGGGCTTTTAACACAATTATATCGCAATTATCCGTTGTGAATGCAAAAAAAAAAAAAAAGACAGCCTTCCATTTTCACGAACCTTTTGCACGTGAAAAATAATAATAACATCGGAGGGAATAGTTGAAATCTGGCCTCAGTGTAGAACGTGGAATGCTCTCTGAGGCTAAGAGTGAGATAAATAAATACACACTCTTGGTGAAGTTTACTACCCGTAAGCGAGAGGTCAGCTGCCGGTGCTTTAACGACGGAGCGCGCCTGAAGGGGTCATTCTCGCCGCTTCAGCTCACATGCGGCCGGTGTCGGCGCACCAGCGCCAGGCCACGACGATTCTTCATAAAACAGGAAGTTTGGAATGTTTCTTGCCCAAAATGTGGATTCCATTAGATGGAGAGAAAAAAATAGCCGAGTTGTCCTGGTGGATTGTCGTCTTGAATATTTCATCAAGGGGTTTTGCTGCGAGCAGCTGTTGTAGATCCATATCTTTCTGTTTTCGATATAAACTGCTGGCAGCGAACTGGTCTTTTTATTGAAGTTTTACTTTGATTAACTGAGTTTTTTTTGCAATTCTACGACGACCTCTAACCCCTTGTGTTTTTGTTGATATTGGCTTTGATCCCACGGCTGTATATGTGGAAATAATGAATCGTTCTTTTTTTTAAATGTTTTTCTTGTTTATGTTCATGTTTATGTATTTTTACCTTTGCATTGAAAATGTGGAAGGTAATGTTTTGATCGCCGTGTATTTGTATGCGTGCGTGCGTGTTATTCGCATAAGTCAAAAAGTATTAAACCGAATCGCATGAAATTTGGTTAGATGATTGGTTATTATCCGGGGACCATTTGATTAGATTTTGAGATTGATCAGGTCAAAGCTCAAGGTCATGAAAAGGTCAACATCTTCTTTTACCATAGCACAGTCAATTTCTATGTTCATAATGCAATGCTCAATCTTGTGATATGCGAAGGTATGCGCTCTACCGAGAATTTTTAAGAGTACTTCACCTTTCCTCAACGTAAATAAATGAGCACAGATCGTCGGTGTTACACCCACAAGGGAACATTTTAATGTTTTTATTTTGACGAAAGCATGAATAAATACAATAGACATAAAAGCAAAAACATAAAGACATCGCGGTGTAAGCGGAGAGGTGTAACACCTCGACGTCTATAAGACGAGAGCCAATAGACATGCTCAGCAAAGGATTGTCGACATCGACAACAATGCAAATCCATAATATTCTGCAATATTTTACAGCTGACGTGTTAAATAATGCATCATCTTCCATATCGGACTTCTGAAACCTAAGCAATTTTTTACAAAATCAGGAAAAGTCTTGAGCGGCCGAGGTGATAAAACCACATCAACAGCGTTTCACGAGCCGTTAAGAAGTCCCTCCAGACCCGTCATTAGGAGCAGGGATACTTTAAAGGAGACGGAAAGCGTGTGAGACAAATCACAAACAACATATAACGGTTATTAATTCCTCTGTGTGTGAGGAGACAGATTCACGAAGCCTTTCTTTAACTGGGTGTGTTGCTCGTTGCTTTGATAAAAGTTTTATCCCGGTGTGAAAACGTCTCGTCGGAAATGATCGCGCGGAGTAAAGATGCCGAATGTCGTGAAAGGACTTCCATTGTCGAGCCCCGGAACGTCTCCCGGCTCACTTTACGGGCCATCAGGGAGGAATGACTCACCGTGGTTTGCATTCCCTCTCGCTCCGAGGACTTTTTAAATGTGGGGGAGCTGACTAAGCCCCAGTGCGACGCCACCTTGTTCTTTTCTTTTTTTTAGAAAAGTGTTGACGGAGTCAACGGGAGTCCCTCTTCGGGGGTAGAATCGCTTCCATGTGTCTTGTTCATTGAGCGGGACCTTTGAATCGTCTCGCAGGACTCAAGGATTCAAGGAGTCAAGGACTCAAGGATTCAAGGACTTAAGGCCTCAAGGACTTGACACACAGAGGAGACTTTCTCATGCTGCGAATTACTAGAGTTTACTCGTTTGACTTTTTGTTGCTTTTCGTGTAATTTGCTTCATTCGCTCCATATAGGGGGCGGGCTTAGAGGGGGCGGGACTTATCTCTGTGGCTTAGCTCCGTGGAAACAGTTATCCTTTCCTTCCTCCACCACGGAAGAACTAACCTCTAGTTCTGCTTCATAGTCGTTGGGGACATCCCACAATCGTCGGAACATTTAACATAACATTAATATCATATATATTATACAGTGGGTACGGAAAGTATTCAGACCCCTTTTAAATTGTCCACTCTTTGTTTTATTGCAGCCATATGCTAAAATCAAAAAAGTTCATTTTATTTCTCATTAATGTTCACTTAGCACCATATCTGGACAGAAAAAAAACTGAAATGTGGAAATTTGTGCAAATTTATTAAAAAAGAAAAACTGAAATATCACATGGTCATAAGACCCTGAATAGGGGTCTGAATAATCTCCGTACCCACTGTATGCATATTTATACATGACATCACCCGTAGGCTTGTGACTTTATCCAACTTCATCTCAATGACTGTCTTGTCCGGCGCTACTAGAGCAGCAGCAGTTAGATTCACCAATGGCGGAGAGTCTCAACGCTGATTGGCTTTCACGACTTGGCGTCGGGCAAATTTTTTGCCAGAATTGATTTATTGCACTACATTACATTACATGTCATTTAGCAGACGCTTTTATCCAAAGCGACTCACTATAAGTGCATTCAACCTACAGTCGAGTACAAACTAAGAACAACAAGAATACAGAAAGTACCATTTCCTCAACATAGTCAAACTACAAAAGTACCATAATAAGAGCTATTCAAGAGCCACTGAAGTGCTAATCTGTGTTTTACTCCAGATATAGTTGGAAAAGGTACGTTTTCAGCTTTCAGATTCACGTCAATCGCAACCATTCGCGTCTGTACGTAGATTTTTAATGGGATCTACTCCACATGCGTAGGAGAAGTGACATCTATCGTAGAGCAGGCGGTGAATCATCAACTTTTTAAAATCAGACGGAGACGAGCCGCTCTGGTTTCTACTAGGTTTGTTTTGACTTTGTTTCACAGATTTTTATATCCGGTCCTGTGTCTGCAGCATCCGTTAAATAAAACCCCCTCTACCCTCGGATGCTCTTGTGCCATTAGAGACCAGGTAAAAGTGTGTGTGCCTGGTGTTCAGTGCATTAGGGAGCTTGTTTTTAATGGTGTTTGGTAGTTTTACTTTCCGGTGTACACATGTCCGACATGGAGTGTTTCGCTTTGAGCTGCGAGGAGGAGGCCGGAGAGACCTGCAGCGTATCACCGGGCGGCAACACGGCATTATATGCAGTAACCAATACATTGTTATATGCAGTACCCGATAATCTGTCGATTGATCTACTTTCTCACACTACTCCCTCGATCGATCCATAGACAAAATCTCAGGTTGAAAAAAAAAATGAAAAAATGTCCATGGCATGTTTGTTTTTTTGCATTCCGCATTTCGACCAAAACTCAAAAGATAAACAGTTTCTAATTATTTAAAATGGAGAAACTTCCTTCTGCTGCAATCAGAGGATGAAATGTGAAATATAATGACTTATTTTGTTTGAAAAAATATGAATATATTAAATTATATTTATGAGCTTCCATTTGTATTTTGAATATTTATATTGAATATTTATTATTATAAAATATTATTGAATATGTATTTATAAAATGTTATTGAATATTTATTAATTAAATATTATTGAATATTTATTTCTTAAATCACAAATATTTTTAAAGGATTTTTCAATGGATACATATATTTAGAGAAAATCTCACGTACCCCCTGTAGTGCTTTCACGTAGCCCCCAGAGCAGGGGTCAGGAACCTTTTTGACTGGGAGAGCCATAAAAGCCAAATATTTCTAAATGTATTTCATTGAGAGCCATATAGTATTTTTTACGTATAATTTTAATGCGACTTCTGGTGCTGCATGAGGCCGTATGCCGTCACCACAAGAGCCATATATGGCTCGTGAGCCATAGTTTCCCGACCCCTGCCCCAGAGGTAACTGACAGGAGGATGTTCCTCAATAGTGACCCGTCTCCATCATCACTCACGCTGTGTGTGGCGCCGTCTGTATCAACGTAGATCCTAACCTCAGTCTGTAGTCCCACACACAGAACCGTCCAAGAGTAAACTACAAAAACGGTGGACGCGCCGCCGCCGATAGAAACGTAAACATCCACCGTGAGCGGCGAGTCGGTTTCCTCCCCGCGGCCGACCGTCGCGACCCTCGTTAAGTTTACAAGCCGCGACCGACACCTCCTCCTAATTGCGCCTTTTTTTTGCACGCAAATGATTAATTGATCGACAGAGTAGTCGACTAATCACATTATCAACTGCTCCTTACGGCTTATACTGTAATGATGATGAACTAATGAGTCATTCCTATTGATTCATCTGCAGGTTATTCCCTCTGTGAAATCATTTAAATTACATAATGTCAACAAACAAAAACACACATTTCCTTTTACTGTCCCATTATTCTAAAAGGTACGGCGGCGTGTTGATTGTCTCGTTACGATGAATGTAGCAAATATTATCTAAAAAAAAAAGAGTCATAGATTTTTCAAAATAGTTTTTCAGTGAATTGACTAATTGTTCCAGCTGATTAGAGCGATGGTGACGCCCCCCCCCCCCTCCTCCATTTGAGAGTTGTGTTTTGGAACGCTGACGTTTCATCTGATTCAAATAAAGCCACAAATAGACGTAATAATAATAATAATAATAATAATAATAATAATAATAATAATAATAATTTAATCTCACGGAGTCTGCTTTGAGCTTTTTATAAAAAACACTTTTATTATTATTAATAATAATAATAATAATAATGCTAATAATAATAATAATATCATTACAGGTGTCTGCTTTGAGCTTTAAATAAAACCTTTTATTTTTTAGGTGGAATTCTTCCTTCCCAAAAAAAGCACACGCTGAAGGGCGGCTTCCTGTTCCTTCTCGGCGGCGACCTTTTCACCCGCCTTGCGCTCCGAAATAAGAAGGAATGGAAAATGTAAAAAAGAAAACCAAACCCCCCCCCCGACACAACAACGATAACAACGAGCGCCGCGCCGCTCGCCCCCGGAGATCGGCGTTGACCTTTGACCTGATAACTGTTGCTGCGGCTCAAACAGTCTTGCTCCCGCGATGACTCTGGGGGTCTGTTTCCACCCCGACCTTATTACCCCGCTCCGTTCACACTTATTACCTGGCGGCGGCCGTGTCTTCTGTAGCGGGCCGGACCGCCATCCCATTACCTCCGTCTTTACGCGGCGTGACCCCCACGGCGCGACCCGCCGATCTAAACGGGCGGCGGACGTGGATTTTGATGCGGCGCGTACGGCGTGACCGTGTTGTTCCTGTGCCGTCGCTTACCGGAGGGTAGGAGGGGGGGAGAGACGGGGGGAGAGACGGGGAGGCAGCTGCGATGATTTGTGGGGGAATTTGACACTTAAGCGTATGCAAATGAGGCGGCACGGGATTAACATTCAGAGGAGGAGCCTGCCGGGCCGACCTCAGCCGGTTGCGAAGCCATTAGCATAGGCGGCATTAATATTCAGCGGAGGAGAGCCGGAGACACAGAATAACACTGTAAGTAAAACTACAACACAGAGGGCGAAACAGAGGCGAAACAAAAGGCATTTTAATGGAGGGGCCGTAATAACACCCACGGGGGCCGCCGGCGGGTCCAACGGTCACGCCTCGTCCTCGTGCGGACGCACACGCAATTGGTGGCCGCGATCGGCGGGATTCTCATCGGATTCTTGCGTCTGTATCGCACAGTTAGTCCCGTTCACAGTATTCGAAAATGGGACCAGGGACCTGAGGAAGAACTGGAGTGTTCATTACGGAAATATCCCCCCTTGTTCCCGTTCGGGGGGGGGCGAAGTGGATCCGTTCCCGTCGGCGTGACGTGTCCGGTTGACGTGAACGGGCTTACGATGTGCGGGTCAAGTTGGCACCGAGGGGTCTCAAGACGACCGATAAGCAAAAGAGAGATTTTCATCGATGATTGGTCCGAAGGGTCGTCGATGCACTTGTATAAAGTGTCAAGAGTATCTTGAGGGAATAGGTCGTCTTCGAATAGTTAGACGAAAGACAGAGATCTTAAAGCAACGGTTCACCGCTGAATCAACAATATATATTTTTTTACATGTAGATTGTTTGGGTGTGAGTGTTGGAGGTATTGGTGGTCGCTATGTCCGTCTTCTCCAATACGACGAGACTTAATGGCAAAAAACTTAAACTAGAATGGGCACTCGGTAGAGCGCATACCTTTGCATATAATACTTTTTGACTTATGCGAGTAACACACACGCATACAAATACACGGCGATCAAAACATTTTCAATGCCAAGTTTGCCAAACAAGTACAAACAAAGATAAGCTAATTTTTACAACGCTAACATAATTTAAGTGCACAATCATTCATAAAAGTAATAAGATTAAGACATCTAAAATGCTGTAGAGTTGAAACTGATTAGTTGAATAATCACTTCGTAAATTGACATTAAACGATAATTATCATCTAAACGTCGCCTGATTATATTTCTGTTAAACTTGGACCAGACGGAGACGTTTCAGCTGTTGCTAACGGAGACCTTTGAGCTCTTGCTAACGGAGACCTTTGAGCTCTTGCTAACGGAGATGTTTTTACAGTGTGTGAAATAAAGAGTAATTACCAGACAGGTGTATCGCACCGCCCTTATCTGAACCGTTACTGTCGGCCTTATCTCCCATCGGGGAAAACAAGCCGCAGCACGAGTCGCTGCGATGGCGTCTCTCTGTGACACGCCGGAGCTTTTAATGACGTAGAACCGAACAAAAGGCTTTAAAATCAATTAAATAATTATTAAAACGCGTGTTAATTGTGTAGGAGAGGGCAGCGGGGCCTCGTCTGTTGTGGATGTTCAAAACAGCCTCAGAGACATATAGCTAATGGATTAATTAATGAATTATAATTCAAGTATTGGGCGCTGTTGGATTATCAAATGCATTTCAATCAAAAATCATCATTTAAGATTCTTTTCACTCACCCAGCAAAACAACAAAGTCCCAAATAAGTATACATGTGTTTGTTATTGACTGACTAATCAGCATTATTATGTATTCCTCTGTCTCTGATACGTGTTGTTGTCGTTATTTTGATTCACAGTTCTGCTTTTGTGGACCCATAAACGTAACTCAGAACTCTTACATGAAAAACAAAACACATTTGATATTTTTCATAATGCTGCCAGTTGCCAGTCACTGAAAGGACTGAATGGCTCTGCTTCGCTTATTTAACTCTATTCCTGCAGCCCCCCCCACACACACACACACACACACACACACCGTATCCTCAGATGACTGTAGTCGTTACTGTTAAACTAGCAAGATGTCATTTGCTTGTACATTATTTAATTAATTATAAAGCTCTTTGGTGTAAAATCACTAAACAGGGAGAGAAAAGACAAAGAACTCATGTTTTTCTTGTTTTGAGTCTTCAAAACTGAACATTCATAACGATATTTACAGACAGTTTAACACCAGATATCAACAATTCTGCATCGTTATCCGGGAAAATAATTCAAATCCGCTTATAAGGACCTCAGTGATGCTATTTTTGACACTTTATTAATAGCCAAAGGGCAATCGAGTCATAAAGAGGAGAGAAATACCAAAAGAGACTCGGGTGTCGAAGATACACCTTCACAATAAGAGCATGCTACGAATAAAAATAACAGTAATGCACTTTCTACTCCATTCCAAAAATAATCTTGACTATAATAGGAAAATAAAAAGTGTAATAAACAGAACAAAAAACAAACAAAAAACTATAAATAAATAAATAAATAAGTAAATAAGTAAGTAAGTAAATAAATAAATGAATAAATAAATAAATTCATGAATTACTTAAATTAAATAAAAAAAATGGTGAATAAATATCGGGACGCTCCTACCTCGCTTCCTAGCACCTTCCTACCACCTCGCTCGGATCACGACCATCTTTTTCTAAAACCCGGGCCTTAATTTGGATCTCAGCTACACACCTGTCACGATGTGACTGCATCTGGCACAGTTGTGATGCAAGATGTGACTCAAATCTGTCCACCAGGCAGGAATGTGAACATCTGGCACCTCTGTAGCGTCGTTCCCACTACAGAAGGAGCGACACGAGGGGAACAACAACCCCGGAGCCTCCGTGAAGAGGAGGGAATGTTCTTTCATATATATATAGAAAGACATCCAATAAAAAGATAAAGATGATGCTGTGTCAGTGTTGTCGAGAGACAGTTATTGCAGGTTCAATTTTGACGTAAAAAGTTCAACGCCTCGGCTCCGACCACATCCGTCTTCCGTCTCGGCCTTCATTTCGACGTCAACCACACACACCTGTAAAAATTAAGTTTGACCGCCGCTTACAGTGCCGATAGAAATCTGTCCCTGGACGCCGGGAACATAAACACTCGGCGGCTCGGCTGCTGAAAACTAGCTGCTCGTAAAAAAAAGTAATAATCATAATTAAAGGAATTGGCAAATAAACACATCGATATATTAAAAAGAGATGCGGATAACGATCTCCTCCGATGTGTAAATTTAACGCGACAACATTCGCACAATAGAGCCGTTTGTTGGTTCCAGTCACACACACACACACACACACACACACACACACACACACACACACACACACACACACACACACACACTCTGCTCT
Source organism: Liparis tanakae (assembly GCA_036178185.1). Lineage (NCBI taxonomy): Eukaryota > Metazoa > Chordata > Actinopteri > Perciformes > Liparidae > Liparis > Liparis tanakae. Next base: position 7,704,894 of record CM070095.1, read on the forward strand.
TGGGAGGATGTTGCCAGAAGAATACTGCAAAACCTCACAAGGGCCTCTCCGGTTGAAACAATGAGCGCCAGTGGGATCCAGCAGGATGCTCGGACAATAGACCCACCTTTTTCCTGACCCCCCCCCCCCCCCCCCCCCCCCCGCTCGCCCCCGGTTCCTTCCCGGCTGCACCGGCGCTCAGATAACACGGGGAGAGAGGCAGACGTGGGCCTCGCGGTCCGCCGTATATGTCCTGTTGTTGTCTCTCTCCACGCCGACGTGGTCCAGAGGGGGCCGTCCCCAAACCCAGAGGTCACGGGTTTGACCCCCGCCGCTTGAGCTGTGTTGACGCGTCTTTTGAATACCATCTCTCTCTCTCTCTCTCTCTCTCTCGCTCTTATGGGGTTCGGCATAAAACTCCGTGGCAAGATTTTTGGAAAATACTGTTCAGGGGTCACGACTGTGGCGGCTATTAAAAGTAAAAGCGTCGTCGTGTTTCTAGGGACAACCGCCTAGTTTTACAGGACTTTGATGTTTTTTTCTGTTTTTTTCACCCAAGATTGGCCAGTTGTTTGTTTGTTTGTGTGTTTTTCTTGTTTGGCACTATTAGCCTTTATCTTTATCTTTTTCATATTTCTGTCTGTAAAAGTACCGAAAAATGACCGACGTGCAGGAAAAACATGTTATAACGATATTGTGAGTTTTTATTCACGTTCTTTTCGTCCCCGTCCTCAGTGCACATCGTCCTCGTTTTTTTTTCAAAATACCGCGAAGCAAAGAACTCTGAAGAAGTAGATTTAAAATTGATTGGCTTGTGGACGCCACTCGGCTCGCAGAAAGACGGGTAACTTGGCGCTGTGTAAACACATCACGCTGTTCCATCAGCTCGGCGCTACGTTCAGGGACCCCGGGGCGGGGGGGGGGGCGTGCTGCTCTTCAGATTGTAGTTACACCGGGAGTCGGGCCGCTGCTCTGAGTCGGGTTTCTGGCCCTTTCATCATTTGGCTGATCAGCTGTTTGACTGGTTTATGGTTTAATTTAAACTATTCCGAGTGAATATGGGGACGGGCTGCAGGATGTTCGGCCCTACTGAAGTGTCATTGAGCAAGACCCTGGAGGCCTCTGGGGGAGTGTGGGGGGGGGGGGGGGGTGGGGGTGGAGATAGCCTCTGGTCTCAGAAATCATATCAGACTAATATCTAATCCATTATATATGAAATGATGAGTTCAGTCTGCTCTCCAGTCTTTGGCCTTTAGCACAATGGGGAACAATAGAATGCATTGTTATAGTTTACGGCAGCGCTGCAGCAAATTAGACACATCTAAAAGTAAATGTTAAAGCAACACCCTGTTCTTCAAGATATGAGGCTGTTATTATGCAGGTTATAGATATTGTGACGATGGAAGAACTTTTTTTTTCAAACAGCTTCAGCATTAAATAATAAAGTTTGTTATGTAGAAATGCATGTGTTTGAAAATAAATATATAATATTCAACATTTTTACAAAACATTCCTCTATTATACATACACACCCATACATGTAGATTAAAACGAATAATATTACTTTTTTATATATATTTTTATTTTAGCCCAAACATTTTATAAAATAAATAAATAAAATGGATTAAAATAGATAAAATAAATAAAATAAATAAAATAAATAAAATAAATAAAATAAATAAAATAAATAAATAAATAAAATTCAGCCTTCTCATTTCACATTTTAAAATTCTTCAAAACTCATTACATTTCATGTGTAGAGCTCACACAGTGGTCACAGACCGACGAGCGACAGGTGAATTTGCCTTTGCAGTCGGATCCGTGACGTCACAACCGAGCACATTCACCTCATCCAACCACATGTGAGGATGTGATGAATCCGGTATATTGACTGAGTTTCCTGTTCGGCGGCGGGAGACGGCGTGCTGATTGTTTACTGGTCTAAATAGCTCCTCGGTGGCGAGCGCAGGCCGGGTGGCACTACAGTGTTATTGTGTGTTCAGTCGCAGCCTGAACACTCGCCTTCCTTCTGCTTTTAATTTCTCATGGGTGCTGTAACTAATTTGACTTCCTTGGCTTTATCATTCATGCATTTGGTTGTTGTTTTATTATTTCCGTCCTTATTCACGCTCGTCTTCACTTAACACGGTGCCCTCATCTCGCCTGTCAGCTGGTGCGTATCGACTCATCTTGTGCGTGTCTCCATTGGAGCGAGCTGCTCGGCCTTTTCTGTCGGTCCCGTGCACATTTCAGGTGTTTTAAACTTCGAGCTAATAATTGTATCATTTGTATTTTGTGTTATTTATTTAAAGGAGACACTTCCCGTCAGCTGATGTCGTTCGCTGCGTGGCATCGTGTGCACTTTGCACTTCACACTCAAAATGTTCCACGCTGTCGTCGAGCATACTTGACACACTCGACCGTAAACGCCTCACCACTTCCCCGAGAGCTTCTTTGCTGGTTAGATACATGTAACCATGGTAACACGTGTCAAAACTTCTGCGACCAAACAATGAGTTCTGAGAATCATAAAGTCTGGAAAGTGAAATATTATAGTTGTACTTTCTTGTTATTGACAGTACAGAGTTGTCCGCTAGTGTCACTTATTGACATTGTCATCACCTAAACACATTGCATTGTGGGATATGTATGCCAAGTGATTACACACTGTAATATTTTACCAAAAAATAATATGCAATTTGGTGTTTCACTGTAATAATAATAATAATAATAATAATAATAATAATAATAATAATACTGTACTAAATATCATATTACTATGGAATTTAGAAGGCAACCTTTCACACACACACACACTGCAAGAGGAAATACAATAGAAGTGAAGCTGTTCTCTGTATATGATATAGTTTTATTAAGCATAAGGAAATCCTGACGGCTCATTAAAAGTCACAGCTTCTGTAAGAAGGTTTATTCTATTACTCTATGGATTTAACGTTTTTAATACTTTCCCAGTATTTTTACAGCACTTAGAGCCACTTTGTGATAAAAAACGACATGGGAATCTCACGTTTTACAAAATGGGACCTTCAATGGTAAAAGGTCCTATATTGTTAAAGAGATTTCCAGAGATATCTCCAAATGGGGCCAAAACCCAAAGATATTAACCCCAAAAAAATAAAAAAGGTCTAAAAACAGCGTAAAGTCTGCAAATCCTCTAATCCACTGTTTCCCATCTGGAGGTCGGGACCCCTCGATGGGGTCGCAAGACACATCCGAGGCGGCCGCCGGAGGATTCTTCTCCATAAAATAATCTAAAATAATATATATATCCAAATCAAACATTCTTAAAAGGTTAGAGAAAATCCTTTGGTTGAAGTGAGGGCGGGCGCTGGGTTTCTCTCCATCCGACAGAAAGATAGGAAAATTTTTTTTTTTTTTTTGGGGGGGGGGGGGGGGGGGGGGAAGTTAGCCGAGGCCTTCAGCGAGTCTCACTTGTCAGTCAGTGTGTGTGTGTGTGTGTGTATTGATCAAGGGCACTTCAGCAGGGTGATGATATTGCTGCTGACCTTCTGGGCGAAAGGCAGCGGTGCTGGATGCAACAGAGGTGTCCGACTGCTGCCTGTATAACTTCTGACACCGAGGAGAGAGAGAGAGAGAGAGAGAGAGAGAGACGGAGGGGGGAGTGGTAGTGGCAGAACAATGCCTTCAGTGAATTGGCAGGCTTGCAATTACTAAACGTGGGAACTTCCTCTCTGACTTCATTTATGGGAGAAAGTTCATTCCCGGTGAACGTGCGGTAGCCGTTCAAGGGCAATGGCTCCGCCCCTTCCCCCCCCCTCCCCCCCACCCCCGACCCCGACCTCCTCCTCCTCCATCCTCATCTGCGTAATGCTCGGCGGGTGTTGAGTGCAGCAACATGTTAAGTTTGCATTATGTAAAAACACTTAACACTTAACCTGCGCCGAGACGTTAGTCCGACATGATTAAACGGGAGCGTGGTTCTGGTGCTTTGTCATCCTCAGGACCCCTAAGTAAAAACCACGCAGCTGCACGTGTGGTAGAGCCTGAGTCCGGGGGACCACCAAGACGGAGGGTTTCATACTGCAGCGAGAGGAAAAGTGAAAAAACATGCATTTTTAACGTTAATAAAGATTACAGAATTAGATTAAAAAAACGTCATCAATATATTTAATATCTATATGAATTCAGCTTTATTTGATTTCTATTATATATACAGTATATATATATATATATTATCCATATAAATACAGCTTTATTTCTCTTTTATTTAATATATATATATATTATCTATATGAATACAGATTTATTTATCTTCTATTTAATATATATATATATATATATATATATATATGTGTTTGTGACATTGTTTGAGTCAATTAAAAAAGTTAATTAAATTGAATGAAATATATATATATATATATATATATATATATATATATATTATTATCTATATGAATACAGATTGATTTGACTTCTATTCAATATATATATATATATATATATATATATATTTTTTTTTTATCTATATGAATACAGCTTGATTTGATTTGTATTTACAGTGTCCTTCTCCGGCAGTCTCTTCTGACCTGGCCTTCACCAAACAGTCAAAGAAAATCTCTCTTGCTAAAGATGCTTTGGAAACGTCGAGAGAATCTATGGATCTGTTAAGTTGTTTTTTTTGCGACCCGACAACCTGAAGCTTTTTGAAATCTGTGACCGCGGTAAAACTTCCACGGCCCACCAGACAGCCGGCTTCGTGCTATTCAGGATCTGAATGGGGCTCCAGACACTGGTAATTCTCCCAAGGTCAGGCCCCTGACACGCCTACACTCTTGGAGGCTTTTCTGCCTCAAGAAGTGTGTGTGTGTGTGTGTGCGTAACACAAAAAAAACTGATTTACAAAAGCTTGCTCGGAGAAAGAAAAATGCTTAATGTAAAACATAGAGTTAGTGGTTTATGGACAGTTAGAGGAGATATAGAGTGAGGGAAGAAAGCCATGGTCGTCTTTTATGTGGCCGTGGGAAGTGTGCATACACAACACGGTTCACGCGGTAAATAAAGTTGTGGGTGTGTGTGTGCGTGGGTGCAAAGTGTGTCGATGGATAGACACAGTACGGGGCGTTGTGTGTTTACAGTAACGCCTCTCTCTCTCTCTCTCTCTCTCTCTCTCTCTCTCTCTCTCTCCATATGAACATTCATGTATGCGCCGACTTAACCCTTCAGCTGTTTATTGAGGATCCTCCCGACGTCGTCCCTCCAATCCTCTGGATCTCGCCATAAATCCCCCAGCGCGGGGGGGGAGGGGGGAGCGGGGGGGGTGCACCGGTGATTTGTGGTTGGCTACCGGGCAATTGACACATTGATAAATCCCCCTTCAGATGGAGGAGTGGGGTGGGGTGGGGTGTGCGATCCGTTTTGAATCAATAGAGCCTTATCGGCTGACGGGCGCCGTCACGGGGGCGCCCGACCGCGTCCGTTCACCTCGGGGTCCCTCGGAAGGCGGCCTGATTTGTAGCGCATGACAACAAACACGGTCACGCCGCGCGGCTCCGGCGGCGAGGGCCGCGGGCGGCGGCGGCGGCGGGACGGGCGGCGAGCGGCTGCAGAGAGGATGGGAGACGGACAGAGAGAGAGAGAGGGGGAGGGGGGGGTCACAAAGAGAGACATGGGGAGATGGAACAACAACAAAAGAGGCTCATAGGATATTGAAGGATTTCTATTTTTTTTTTATTATCGTAAATATGACTCATTTACAGTTTCATAACTACTGATGGCTCCTCCCGGGAAGTGAAGACCACGTCCACATTCGGGGTTCTCCGGCCCGGTCCGGCTCCGATCCAGCTTCTCCTCTGTTCTTCAGATCCGAGTCAAACCGAGCCGGCTCAGCCTCGCATCTTTCTTTCTTTTTCTTTCTTTCTTTCTTTCTTTCTTTCTTTCTTTCTTTTTCTTTCTTTCTTTCTTTCTTTCTTTCTTTTTCTTTTTCTTTCTTTTACAACTTGCCGAGACTCCGGCCAAAAAGCTGCCCGACCGCTCCGGTTTGGGAGGAGTAACGGTTCCTGATCCAGCTCCTCCGATATAATGGAAAACACGAGTTATGAGGAACATTTAAGCTTTATTAGCCCGGCGCTACTAAATGCATATTTAATTCACAAAATAAGTGATATGGTGCGAGCCAATGAAAACTGTCAAGTGCCATTTGTTTTATTGTCGTAAAAAAAAAATGAAGTGCTGTTCATGTTGCATGAAATGCGCTTGTTATTTTGAGATGTCTCCGTTTTTGAACCGTCAGTCGACTGACACAATGAACTATATATTCAACACGTGATTGCCTTCGCATTGAAAATGCGGAAGGTAATGTTTTGATCGCCGCGTATTTGTATGCGTGCGTGTTATTCGCATAAGTCAAAAAGCATTAAACAGAATCGCATGAAATTTGATGGGATGATTCGTTATTATCCGGGGACTATTTGATTCGATTCTGGGATGGATCGGGTCAAGGGTCAAGGTCAAGGTCATGAAAGGTCAACATCTTCCTTTTTACCATAACACTGTCAATTTCTATCCAATTGGCATGCAATTAATGCCAAAATGTTCATAATTCAATGCCCAATCTTGTGATATGCAAAGTTATGCACTCTACCGAGTGCCCGTTCTAGTTTTTAGTAAAATGATTGAAAACAACGTAGGAAAAAATATTGCAAAACTAGGAACATAGAGTCTAATAGAGAAACCATATTTGTAAAGTCTCTGTGGGGCCGCTTACATTTGAGTGAGGGGTAGGTTAACTAACCCTCTTCTGTAAAAACTGAATAAGAGGGATTTTAAGGAAGACAGACTACTGTGTAGGAGAAGAGAAGTGGGAGCTTAAGTCAAACGCTTTTCATTAAAGCAGCACGAGGAGGCTTGATGAAGAGTTTTTAAAACGTTGCGCTGGGGGCCCTCAGGGTGACAGCCGCGCCGCAAAAATTTATCTCCAACACTATATCCAGACGGTTTATGTCAAAATGAGGATCACACTTCTTCGCAAAATCCCCCAAACCTATTTTTCCTGCCGCAGTCGGAAGGTTTTTCGCGCTCGGCGCCAAAAAATAAATGTAACCGGTGAACTTCAAAGGGTGAAACTTGTGTGTTTGAATAGTAAGAACTGTAATATTCCTCATCAAATGGAGTGAAATTATGAAGTAGCGTGGGATCAAAATAAAAAAGAATTGAATACTGGGTTTATGTACTTAGTTAATTTAAATTGGCGTAAACCTAAAAATAATTAAAGTAAAAACATTATATTTTTGACGAGTACACTCAATTTTCATTCTTAGTGTAATTTAAACAATGTTCCTGTATTCATTGAACGTAAGATAGAGCTATCTCTTTCAGGTCTGGTACGCCACCTGAGAGGGGTCACCTGATCAGTGGGTGGGACTTTGAATAATGTTTCCATTTTTTTATACTCGCGCCGCCACCAAATATATATTCATTCAGGGTAAAAAACACATTTTAAACCAACAGAACCCGTTATTTTGATCTCTTTATGTTTTTTGTCTTGTGTTATCATGGTTAGATATCTGCTGTATGTGTGTGTGTGTGTGTGTGTGTGTGTGTGTGTGTGTGTGTGTGCGTGTGTGTGTGTGTATAGAGTATCTGGTTGACCCTTCATTTGACTGTCAGTCCCCGGGGGTCCCGCCCCCTCCTGGTGATGCATTATGGGTTAACCTCCACCTGAATGTGGAGCAGCACCAAAGTCAAGTCGGTCTTCTCCGGCGGTCTCGTCTGACGTAGATGTGTTCGTACGAACCGGACACCACACACATGGCTGATTCTCACAGTATGACACAGTCACACACACACACACACACACACACACACACACACACACACACACACACACACACACACACACACACATGCGCGGCAGCTCGTGCGGTCCGTTCCCAGTGGACGGGTAGTGATACATTCATAGTACACTGATTGACCTAATAGGGGCGCTCTCATTACTGGTCAACGTCTTCATAATTTCCTTCGCATTGAACATGTGGAAGGTTATATTTTGATCACCGCGCATATTTATTTATTTGTATGTGTGTTATCCACATATCTCAAAAAGTATTAAACCGAATCGCATGAAATTTGGTGGGATGATTGGTCATTATCCGGGGACCATTTGATTTGATTTTGGGATTGATCGGGTCAAAGGTCAAGGTCATGGAAAGGTCAATATTTTCTTTTTACCATTGCGCGGTCAATTTTTATCCAATTAGCATGCAACTAATGCCAACATGTTCATAATGCAATGCTCTATCTTGTGATATGCGAAGGTATTGCTCCACCGAGTGCCCGTTCTAGTTCATGATGTTTTTGACAAGGTTGGCGCATTGGCACATTTGGGTAAAGGTTATAATGCTGAGGTTGCAGAATGGAAAATTATATTAAACTTTTCAGAAATTAAAGGCCATAACGGCTTCATGATTATTCTTTTTTTCCATTAAATTGTTTTACACAATTGTTTTACACTTTAAATCATCTTCCAGTTTGATTGAATCAACAGTAGTCAACATTTTGCCTCCTTATTATTTATTTTTCTTCCATTATTGCACATTTACATAAATTAGGGGTTTTAGAGAGTTATTTGAACAAAACAAGCAGTTTGACATCTCAGGCTCATAATTTTTATTTTATTTTTGACAATTTATAGACCAAACGATTAAAAAATCAATCAAAAAGTAATATAGATTCTGGTCTTCGAGGAAGGATGTCTCTTGTTTACAGTTGCCACGTCATCTGTTGTGTGGAGGAGTAAAAATAAAAGTTCAATAAAATAGACAAATCTTCTCTCAGCCTCATAAGTAAGCTCTACTCAGTCTCAGTGCAGCTGATTGGTTCGCCATCCAAAGGACCTCCACACTTCCTCCCGCTCACCTCTGGATCGAGCAGCCGGACGGGGATCCAGGTGTACGTCCTCCCGACCAGCATTTCCGTTTTATGAGGTGCCCCGGGGCGTCCGCTGCTCAACGCTGCTCGATGGCGACGCCGCTAATTGTCCACATCTGGAAAGTGCTCGCCGTCTCTCGGCCCGGGAGGGGAACGCGGTGGTCTGTCACAACGTGTCGGAGGGGATTAGGGTCGATCCGACGTCGGTGGGGCAAAGGGCAGGAGAAGAGAGGGGAGAGGGGGTCGCCCTGGCAACGTGATCTCAGGTTTTTTAAGGGAGTGGGGGGTAAACGCCTATTAGGGGATCATTTCAGGGTAACGGGATTTACTTGATTTTCCTCTGACTACTGCTTCTGTAGATGTTTATAAGCACTTCCACTCAGTGCCATGTCTACCATGATTACCACCTCCACGGCTACAATTACTACTTTAACTATACTGTTAATCATCTTATTATTTCTGCTACTATTCTTTTGCCACTATTGCTATTAATAGCTGCGACCACAGCCACTAATACTACGACTACTACCATCTCTACTCTTTCTTCCAATATAACTGGTACTCTTTTCTTACTATTACCACTTCACAACTAAAACGTCTATCATAGTAATACTAATTCAACTTAATTCAGATTATTTTGTATAGCCCAATACCACACATTATGAATTTGCCTCAGAGGGCTTTACAATCTGTACACATACGACATCCCTGACCTTTGACCTCACATCGGATCAGGAAATACACCCCAAAATAGGGAAGAAACCTTCAGGAGAGCAACAGAGGAGGATCCCTCTCCAGGATGGACAGAACAATAGATCTCATGTGATCAGAAGCACAGATTAGAGTTAAAATACATTCAATGAATATGACAGAGTTTATGAATAGTTCATAGTAGGTATATTCCACGATCAAACACCACCACTCCCACCACTCCCAACCGCCAACAGGATCCCTCATTTTTTGCGGGTACCCAACCCTAGGAGCACCCCTATAGATAATAAATACCTCTAACTTTTCTTGTGCCTACCAAAATAATGTGCAAATTATTTGTCAATTTTAGTAAATCACGTGCGTTTATTTATTGATACATGAAAGAACTAGAATGGGCACTCAGTAGAGCGCATTCCTTCACGTATCATAAGATTGGGCATTGAATTATGAACATTTTGGCATTCTTTGCATGTGAATTGGATAAAAATTGACCGTGCTATGGTAAAAGTAAGATTTTGACCTTTTTGTGACCTTGACCTTGACCTTTGACCAGATCGATCCCAAAATGTAATCAAATGGTCCCCGGATTATAACCAATCATCCCACCAAATTTCATGCGATTTGGTTAAATACTTTTTGACTTCTGCGAATAACACGCACGCACGCATACGGCGATCAAAACATTACCTTGTGCATTTTCAATGCGAAGGTAAACATACATAAACAACTGCGAAGAATTAAAAGGGACTTTTGGAGGCCCAAGTCAAAGGTATCGCCACCTGCTGTGAAAAGTAGAAGCAGAGGTGAATAACAAAGCAGTTGAACCTCGGCTTGTGATTCGGACTTAAAGGATCCCGAGGCAGCGCGCTCCCAAAGTCCAGGCTCAGGAAAAGTAAAGGTTGCATTGTTTTGGCTTTACATCGACCCGTACTGGCTCGGCCCGCAGCCAGCAGTGAGAACACCTTTTTTAAACCTGATATACTGTATACTAATTTTGGGATGTTTTTACGTATTTTTGTAGGTGATAGCTATTCGTTCTTCACCTTCCGTATTGTGGTGTCTTTCTATGGCCCCTGTCATCGTGGTATTTGACGCATATATTGTATTTAACTGTCATACTTGAACCCCTTTTGTAAATTTAAATGTAAGAACCGGGATTTTAATAAAGCTTTGAATGAAAAAAATGAAAATAAACAAGCCGATCTACAATGAAGATAATACTTGACCCGCTGCACTGCCGGCTTCATATTTATATATATTAAAACATTTTTTTTTTTATTTATCCTGTCTCATAGAAATGTCTCACAAAATATGTGTCGTATCAGAATGAATCAATATTGAATTTATGTTAAAAAAAAAGAAAAAAAAGATGCAGCAGCCGAGAGCGGCAACCTCGATGAAGGAAATTGACTGGGTTATTTATTAAAATAAAAAAAATAATAGAAGAATATTGAAGATTATCAGAGCAAACGGAGACAACCCACGGCCCTTTTAGAGGACAGGGGGGTACCTGAAGTGTCACGCTTTTTACAGAGTGCATATTCTGTCGTTTTTAAAGATTTATATGAACTAAAGAGTTGTTGTATAGTGTTTATTTACCCTGGAGTCCCACCTCTTGTCTAATCGTAGCATCCCCTTTGTCTTTTTTACCAGGAGAGTGACAGTTTGTGGTGGGATGCCTTCGCCACCGAGTTTTTTGAGGAGGACGCCACTCTCACGCTTTCCTTCTGCCTCGAAGACGGACCAAAGAGATACAGTAAGTGCATCGTCATTCGCTTCTTCTTTTGCGAAGAAGAGTCCATCAGTTCAGGTGGAGTCCAGTGTTTTAGCAGATGCGTTTCTTTTTCTGTTGCACCTGTCTTCCGGCAATTTGTCGCATTATGTTCACATGTGAAACATTCTGCTGTCCCATTTGCTTAAAGCAGCGGTTACCATCTGGCAGTGTGCCCACATCTGTCAGAATCAGGTTGCTCCGCTGTCGCAATAAGACTCCGTCAGAGATTCAGTGGCTGAAAATGTAGCCGTGTTGAATTTGAGGAGTTCAATTATGCAACAACGTTAAAATGGATGGAAGAACAGTCAACTCATTTTTGGTTTTCAGAAGAATTATTTATAAAACAATTGTTGGAGTGTTATAAGTGTGATTGAAACGTATCGCAAATATTGGGGGGTTTCTTCTAAAGACTGAATCTTCTAAATGAAGCAGTAATCCCTTCAGACAGCGTGTGTTTTAGACTCTTGTTTGATAGTATTTGTTGTTAAAGACACCTTCACACAGAGCTGTGTCTCAGAGAGGCTCTGAAGGGCCAGCCAGGGATTTAATATTGTGTATGATAAATTGTTTCTTCAGTGAAACATCAGATTAGTAAAACAAGGGGCATTAGAGACCCATTGGTCCTGTCATCTTTAACACTGAACAGCAGCAGAACCAGTGGCCTAGGAAACTGACTCACATTCACATGTGTCACTCTGGAGGCTGGGGGTATTTTATACATTTTACAAAAATATAATATAATTCACCTTTTAAAGTCTTTTGCATATGACACACAACCCCACGTGTTCTACATCAAACCTTCCAGAACAATCTCATCTCTATATCATGAGGCTCATTGTCCTCCTCGTGTTCTCTGGTTCTCTGACTGTCAGGCTGCTAATGAGCTTCACCTGGGAGGTGGGCGGGCCTTGTGATTTACTGAGTGTTCATTGGTTGTTTTTCATAAAATGTTGACAGACAAACGGTTTGACCAATCACGGTGAAGGTTTCGTGTGACGAGTTCTTTCCGTGCCGCGTCACCTGACACGTCTGTGTGTCTGTGGAGCGGAGCAGCAGCCGGAGGGAGAAGGCGCAGGAGGAAAAACGATTTATTAATCCACGAGTTTAAACTGATTTCTGCTCGGTATTTTCGCGGAAAACTCATAGTTTTAAAAACGGTGTCAGACACACTGCCGCGGCTTGACACTCAGAAAAGTGCAAAAACATCAACGAACACCGGAAGTAAACAAATTTGCGTTAATTATGTTAAAATATTTTAGTGTGTTAACCCGGCCAAATTAATCGCATAGATTAACGTGTTAATGCTGACAGCCCTAATATATATATATATATATATATATATATATATATATATATATATATATATATATATATATATATATATATATAGTACAATAAAGTGCCAAACATCTCTGTTTAGTTCAGGGGTGAAGCATTTATTTCTTTCCTTATATATATATATATATATATATATATATATATATATAATTTGTATTTTTTTTGTAATTTTCTTTATTATTATTATTTTTTTAATTCATTTAGTATACATTTTCTATATAATATATATATATATATATATATATATATATACATATATATATGTATATATATTATAAAAATGATAAATATATACATATATATGTATTATAAACAATTATATATATAATTGTTTTAATCTTTTAATTTAATTTAATATAATATACATTTTCTGATTCATTTGATTATAATAATTAAATGTTTTCAGTCTTTCGGTTTTGTATATTATATAGAATAATATTGTATTGTATTGCAATGATTGACTGAGTAAAATACACAACAACAACAAAAACAATTTGAGATCATAACCCCTCATACTCTGATTCCTCAGTATGTTCAGCCGTTCCTTGGACGGACATTTATTTATTTGGTATTTCCACTACTTCCACTACTTGTCTACTTCCACTTAAGTTATTGACATCCTACATTTACCCCTTTAACACCTCTAAGAAAAAGAATGTGTGAGGCCTGAAAAGAAATAAAAAGTCAAATATTTCTGCGTGTCGCTCTGCTCGAGTGTCCTCCCGGTGAGGAAATAGGTATCTCCTCCTCCTCCTCCTCTTCTGACAATAGTTTTTCTCCGTAAGTGTGATTGCTGAACATTGGTGCAACATCACATACGCAACTACCGGTAACCTCTTTCTGACAATTTCATCACAGGCCTCTGTTGTGGCCTCTGCTTTAAAAAAAAAAGAAAGAAAAAGAGATGTAAATGTCTTGAAAATAGGCGAATAATTCATTGTATCCGCACTGTAACACTCCACAAGACATCTGCTTGTGTGCGAGGTCATGACGTCCGCGCTTTAAGAAGAAGCGTGACGCTGCATTGGCACTTTTTTTCTTTTTTACCGAGACGAAAGCGTACCCGTGTAGTAAAAATGTTTTTTAACTTTCAATAGAAGTCGAGAAGTTGAAAGAAGTCGCGTCGCTTCTTCAAAGTGTTCCAGATGTAAGAAACGATGACCGTTTCCTGCGCATATAAAAGTGTGAAAGAGCGGCAGTTTGAGCACTTTTAAGTCTCTTTAACTACTATACAACGCTGTAGAGGTAAAGAAAAGAAGTCAACTACGACTTACGGAGCATTTTGGAAACAAAAATCCAACCAAAAACTTTTTGATTCAGTGTGTGTGTCTGACCTTCAGATAAAAAGTTGCACTTCAGAGAAAACGCGATAAAAAAAGAAGTCGCAGTTAAAATAAGTTCAGTTCAAAATATGATTTCTTAGAAACAAAACAAAATAATTAAAACTGACACAGACCTCTAGCATCTTCCCGGTATCTGGCACGCTACCGTGTTTTTACCGTTAAAACAACATTAAGGAAATCATTAACAATAAAAACAACGCACAAACGAGAGTTGCCAAGAGTTGGATGAGGAATGTGTAATTAAAAGCGCTCTCGTGAGCGTGAGTCGAGTCTGAAGCTGGAGCCGGGAGGCGGTCGGCGCAGCGTGGGACACGGATTGGTGATCCTGGCTCTGAGAGGGAAGTGAAGACACCCAGGGAATAGAATTATACTTTATTACCCTTATATTCTAGTGGTGGAGTATTGTTTCCGACACTTCCAATAACTCCAGAGCGTCGTTGTCTCTATTTTTTATTTGGAAGTACGTAACACAGTAAATATGTATTTTAATTAATATTTTTTGTCGACATATACGAACAGATAACAAACCCACTGGTACACCCACCCAGAGGAAAATGAATATAAATACATATAAATACATAAGAGGTGACCTAATTCCACCAGACGTCTACACATGTACCTGAACACACACACACATCTGGTACATCTGTGTATAGACACACCTGCATCACTCTACAGAGTAAATACACAGTCGTTACATATATATATATATATATATATATATATATATATATATATATATATATCCAGAAATGTGTTTTTATCTTCACCGATTGTTCTGCTTCAAAGTTTAATATAATTCCTTTAATCCACTTAAATTGAGGATTTTTTGTGATGATGTCACACATTATGACCAAACTCACAAAGTGTTTTTATTTTAATCCACAGAGCAACATGTTCACTGCATTAAGGAGTTCTTTGTAGAAATGTTATGTAATAAAATTCCTTTAATAAACTCAAATTAAGGATTGTTTTCAAGGATCAAAAAAGTCTCAACAGTGATGATGTCACACATTATGACGAAGCTTCATATATATATATATATATATATATAT
>CM070095.1:7725000-7770000 GCA_036178185.1 Liparis tanakae
GGAAGATAAATACAAATATAAAAAGCACCAACGCCACCACATCGTCTCGTTGTAATCTACGTGTACCGGTAACAATAAGCAGCGTATCCAGACAGATTACATATTTTCTTTCTTCTTCTTTCGCTAAATGTGAGCAGAGAGACTTTCTTTATTTCGAGTCTCCGGCATGTCGTAATATTTGATGGCGTCTTTGGAAATAAAAACATTATTAAAGTTTCACATTGCCACGACGATATATATCGCTTTGATAAAAAGTTACGTTCTTTTTCGATGTGTGTTCGGGTTTCACGTTTTTGAGGGTTTTGGTGTAAAATAATTCTCCATCTTTCACGCCCAATTACATTTTTTTCCACCATGAATATTCAGCAACTCTATTTCTAATATCTAATTTTTACCCCCAGTTGCCACAGCCTTAAGCCCCCCACCCCCGGTATCTTCTCCGGCTCTCGCAATCTGAGAAGCATCTGATGAAAGCTGCGCTCCATGATGCAATCAAAGAGCAAGGCTCGTGTTACGAGTGGAGTTCAAACAAGAGAGGGAGTGGAGTGTTTAGTGTTTAGTGGGATTCAGAGCGACACATTTAGGATTCTTATCGTTATTATTATCGCATGGCAATCGATAAAAAAATGGCCGCCGCTCGTACTCTTTGAGCCAGCACGAGGGCGTAGGCCTTCAGGCGCAAGGTCATCTCAACGGAAGGACTCGGTCGGTTTTATGCACACACAGGGAAAAAAGTTTGAATCAATGCAATTTAATTTATATATTTATATATTCTGTGTGTTTGTGTTTTTTCTTATGCAGGTTTTTTTTTGTGGGGGGGGGGGTATTTGATATTTCTTAAAAAATGCCAGTTATTAGCTAAGAGGCTGTTTTTCATCCGTAGTCCCGAGAGGCAAACCTAAAAACACAAGATTATATAATTTAAAAAATATATATTTTTAATTTATATAACCCGGAAATGCCTCATTGAGAATAAAAACCTCCTTTACCAGAGCGTCAGATTACACAAAGCTTCAGACAATACAACATAAAACAGTGAGAGACAATATATAACAAATACAAATAAAGGTAATTGTTTAGATCTCAGCATGAATAAAAAACAAAACTAAAACTGAAGTCATCGTAACCCAGTTCACACAGGTGCACACACCTGTCAGTCAAAGAAAACATCTACACCCAGATGAACCTCCCGCCATCTACAAGGTTTATACAATATTTATTACACTTTTCAATGTGTGCACAAACAATAAATAGTGAGAGTAGTGAGTCTCCTCCTTCAGGAGACTCAAAACACACAAAGCAAATAAAATAAGGGAGAACTTTGTTCAAATGGACCGAATAAAAAACATCACGTCAGAGACTCAGAACATAAAAAAACATGCAGATAAATGAAATATATGAATCAGTCAGATAGGTAAACAACAACAACAAAACACATGCAGGCCGACGGCAGAAGTTTTAACAACTTTAGTCTGATATATGATTTTAGTCCAATGCAACACTTGGAAAAAGAAATTCGGGGTTCATCAAGAGACTGAAATGTGCATTTTACAGTTAATGTGCTGTGAAATGTAAAATATAAAATGTAAAAACACACCAAAAGGGGCCAGAGCTCAGCGTGGCGCTGCGAGGGTTTCATTAAAAGTCTTCGTGGTTGCATCAGTGCGAATGACATCATCCGCTAATTGGACCCCGTATTAATGAAGACGTTATTAATTTCATTAGGTCCCCAGTTCTTAAACAGTAAGACGCATCGTCTAATTGTGTCTTCCGACGCGCCAGCTCGTCCCCTCAGGCGTCCGTCCCCGTGTCCTTGATGTCCGCCGTGTCTTTTGGATCTGGCTTCATAAGGACGCTCGTCTGAGGGACGACCTTCGACTGCACGCCGGTCACATTTATTAAACCCGGGATTCTTTGACCCCCCCCGAGCGTTAACCAAGGGACGGTTAGTTAACTCGAGTGTTTGAGCGGAGACGAGTCTGAGATCCCCGACTCCAAGATCCCCGACTCGTTGAATTAAAGATGGACGGCGGGCGAATAGGAAGGGCTCGTTGGAGGGAGGCCGTGGTGTTGAATCGGGTGGAGGAATGAAGGAGAAGGAGAGGTGGAGGAGTCCCAAATGAAGGTATGAGTCGGTGCAGCGTCGGGCCTGCCTGTCTCTCTGCGTGTGTGTGTGTGTGTGTGTGTGTGTGTGTGTCCGTATCAGTATCTCATTGTGGGCGCCGCTCGATTTATCCGAGCGACGGCGAATGTCTGAGAGTTAAAGGGGGGAGGGGGAGGGGGGGAGATGCTTCTGTGGTGGGGGTTGTTTTGAAAAGAGGGGTGGAGGTGGGTGTGTGGGGGGGGCTGCTTTACAGAGAGATGGATAGGACGGATTGAAGGTGTAGAAGATGCGTGATTGGCAGGCGGGATGATGCGGCCCCGGCTCAGCTGCGGCGCCCGAGATGCAGGCGGCTGCTGATTGACAGCCGGGCGCCCGAGCCTGGGAACCACACGATGGGCTGGGAGAGAGAGAGAGAGAGGTAGAGAGAGAGAGAGAGAGAGGAGAGAGAGAGAGAGAGGGAGAAATGATAGATTCCAACCCCAAAATATATGTAGTAGTAACATTTTGCTTTCTGGTCGACACTGCCATCTATTGTAAACCACACTCGCGGGGTGTGTGTGTGTGTGAGTGTGTGTGCATGTGTGCGTGCGCGTGTGTGTGTGTTTTCACTGTGTTTCTGACGTTGGCCGACGTGCTAATCATGAGTCATAAGGAAAATGTAGAAATCTATTAAATGTATGTGAGGTCTGCAGAGGTCTGCAGCTCTGAGTAATAAACATCGACTTGTGTTCTTCACTGTTATTGATTATTTCATATATATATATATATATATATATATATATATATATATGAAATAATCAATATATTTAATATATATATAATATATTTATATATATATGAAATAATCAATATAATATAATATAATATATATATAATAATTATATATATGATGTTAAATGTTTTTCTAACGATCTATGAGAATTAGCCATCACAACTTCTCCGAGCCAAACGTGATGACAAATAGTTTTGTCATCACAACAATTGCAAAACCCAACCATATTCTATATGTTACCAAAAAGAAGAAGAAATAGCTGAATCCTGAAATTAAAGCGGTGGGAATCAATGTTCTATGAGTTTTGTCACTTTTATTACGATGTAAATGATCAATACTTCAACACCACTGTTTCCTTTGTTGTTGGATTTCTCTATCCTCATTTAATTACCAGTGGTTAAAGAGGAAAACGCCTTATGATTAAAACTTTAATAAGCTCACAAAGATTAATTTAGTCGTGTGATTCTACTCAAACATGTTGTGTCATCTGCCCAGACTGGATGGATTTACAGAACACATAGAAATGTAACAAATACAGAATACAGCACGTATTTAAAAATTGTCACAATAATAATCGCACAACTCACATAATCAGATGTGTTTGTTGTCAAAATAAAGCAACAAAAAGAGGAGTGAGCCAAAAATGCAGGAAACCAAAGAGTGAGCCGTCTTACTTCCGTGTGGCGAAGACGTTTGTAATTATTCTACGGACTTCGGTACGTTGGCGTTTCGTGACGGCGGTGTGAATCCAACGCCGTTTTGAGCCATCCACCTTCGACTTCCCGAGCAAAGTCGTGTTTTTTTTCTTTATTTTATTTTATTTCAAAGGCGCGTCAAGTTTTCTGCCCCCCCAAAAAATAACGATGCCGGAGTGCAATAACAATTTCCGACAGCAGCTCACATGTCTGGCAGCTAAGATGGCTGCCAGGCAACCCCCCCCCCCCCCCCGCCATGTTATTCTCAAAAACGTGCACTAAGTCTTTATTATAATCCAAAGTTAGGCTTCTAATAAAGTTAACCGTCTTGAGTCCATTTTCTTTGAGTGCCGGACGTGTGTTTTATTCCTTGTTGAGGTGTTTAACTCCTACTTCACGTCAGTGTTTGTCACTGTACGATAATTATTATAAGTCTGGACGTTGCATTGATGTAACACCAAAACGATGACATCATCTCTCTTGTTCTCTTTGATCTCGGCAGTTTTAATATCCTCCACCCTCCAGTCAGACGCTCCAATCCAGGAACTTTGCCTGATTGGCCAATAAAAGTTCATCATTTAGGATTATTAAATAATTATTAAGGAAATCAATTAGATTAATCAATTAGGTTTTTTTGTTATTTATATACTTTCTGAATGACAATTAAGAGTTTGACTTCTTGATTCTTCCTTCAGCTCCAGAACGTAAAAGAAATATTTTTTATTCCTTTTTCTATTTCTGTCTATTTTCTACCCGGCGATAAGCCGGTTATCATTTTCTTGCCTCCTCTACCTCCTCTACCTCTCTGTGCAACCAATCAGATCGATGCGTTGAGCATCAACGAGTACAAGAGCGGGATGCTTATTCCATCACAACTTCTTCTCTTATTCCTTGTTTTTTTCTTCCAAATATCAAGGAAAAGCTACGAGAAACTTAGATTTGAAGCGCGTTAGTCGGCGATGGTTAAACATATTTTTTGTGTCTTGATATTTGTTTCGAGGACATCAAACATTTTCCGATAATGAATATTTTAAACGAGTCACTCCGACTCTGTTGCGCTACGAGGAAAACCATTTATTTATTTTTACTCTCGGTCCTAAGCTGCGTAACTAAAAAAGAAACGATGCAATTAAAAGTATTAGAAATCACCATCAAAGAAGGAAAGAGAGAGAGAGACGGAGGAGTGAAACTCTCTTATTATTCTCTGTAGTCTAAATCCACCTCCAGTCACACCAATCCATAACAAAGGCTCAACATTGACGAGGGGAATCCACTTTTTGGGGGGGTTTCTGTTCTTCTGGTGGCGGCCTGTTGATGCGGTGTGTGTGTATGCGTGTGTGTGTGTGTGTGTGTGAATGTGTGTGAATGTGTGTGAATGTGTGTGAATGTGTGGGCGTGAGCGCAGTGTCTGTTCATCTGAGAGTCTGATAAGAAATATACAGCTGTGTCTCTGCATCGCTGTCCGATCCTGAGAAGAAAGAAATCAACCTTTTTTCTAAGACGTGGCGAGGTTCTTCTGAGGCGGCCTTTAAAAAAAACACAATATCCCACGTCTTAAAATAATTGACGGCTAAAAAAAGAAGGATCGAAAGACATGAAGAGGAACCTGCGATTAATTTTTGGACTAAATAAAACATATTTCTCTGCTTCATGCATATTTTTCATGTGCTGTTACTATTTTCACGTGTGCCGTTATACTTAAATTTGATTTATTGAGCATTTATTGGCAAACAGACTCTTAAAAGTCCTCCTCTGAATACATGGATGGACATTAATGGATATTTAAAACATGGAGAAGGTAATAAACTACCAACTGGAGCAGTTTATGACATATTTGGAAAAAATATGTTACATACGTAACACCTCATAGACCTGATTTAATGTTCATAAATCAATGAATGTACAATAGAGAATATATCTCCCCCTGGTTACACTTTTTTTTCCTTATTTTTTATTCTCTCACTTTTTTGTGTTTATCCCTATGTTTTACATTAAATATGTATAACTAAAATGAGCATCATCTAAAAAATCTGCACATGTCAACTGTCTGATAGACATCTGTAAACGTCTAATTGATGCCGATTTCTTATTTTTTTAAAAGAAAGATAAATAGTGCATTTAAAAGAACAGATGTCCCAGTTTTTAAG
Organism: Liparis tanakae; assembly: GCA_036178185.1. Lineage (NCBI taxonomy): Eukaryota > Metazoa > Chordata > Actinopteri > Perciformes > Liparidae > Liparis > Liparis tanakae. The sequence goes on from CM070095.1 coordinate 7,730,719, forward strand.
CCATGGCGCCTGCGTTTGTGTGTGTGTTTGTGTGTGTGTGTGTGTGTGTGTGTGTGTGTGTGTGAAGTAAGAAGGAAAGTCCAATTTGCTAAAAACAGTATATTAAGTTTCTACATGTATCTGAAAGGGACTTGAACCCGACCCAGATTCCCGAGAGGTTCTTTTCCTCGTTGGGATTACGTGCGTGGCGGCGGAGCGGCGAGCGATGATGTGGAGCCGCCGGCTCTTAATAATGCACCATAAAAAAAAAAAACGTGTTCTGGACTCTCTTCTGACAATACGTGACTAATGGCTCCAACTTCTCTTCACAGTAAGTTCAGAATTTAAAGAAAATTACCAAAAGAGTAATAAGCATGGCGCTTGGACGGAAACATCTGGAACTACTGCGTTTACTTGACATCCGGCTTGTGTGTGTCGGTCTGGAAGCTGAAGCCGGCGTCTGAGGCCTTTAAGTCGTCTACCTGTCACGGCGGCGTGGTTTGATGCTCGTGGTGTGACGTCATTGCACTGCATCGGGAACAGGATATTAAAATATATATGTGTATATTTATATATAGTCTGTCTGCTGTGTTTCATGTTTCTTGTAGTTTCTAAAGTTGTTAAAATATTTTTTTATGGGGGAAAACAAGCTTGAAATGTAGAATTCATAAACATTTCCTACAAAGAGGAGTGTGAAGGGTTAAACAGGAAGTGCATTATGAAGGTTTTCTGTTGGTATTTTATTTTATTTTTTATTTGTGTTTTGTTCTAAAGTTATGCTTGGAAAATTATTGGGAAAAAAAACAAATATACAGTATATATATATATATATATATATATATATATATATATATATATATATATATGTTTCCTTTGTAAATATTTTTTTATGGGAAAAAACAAGATTAAATTGCCAAATTCATAAACATTTCCTACAAAGAACAAAGAGTGTTAAACAGGAAGTGCATTATTGGGTGTTTCTGTTGTTTGTTTGTTTTTTGAGAAAATGTTTATATCTGTGTTTTTTTCTAAAGTTATACTTTGAAAAGTTATTGGAAAACCCCAAAACTATTGAAAAAATAGATGAGAAAAAAAAGTGCTAACCTGCCCGGATACTCGATTTTTTAGGTCAATACAGATATTGATATTTGGTTCTTTTAAAGATCAGAAACAAATAGATAAATATACAACATAAACACACATGGTTGATATAGTTACCGGAGATATTTTAGATTTTTTTGTTTGTTCAAGACCTAAAGGAAATGTGCTACTTGCTGTAAAACAGAGAAACATTGATCATCTTAAATCTGACCATGAATCTGATCCCCACCGTCAACATGGCGTCACCCGTCCTCCTCTGTGGAGCGGTCCGTCGGTTTCTGGTTTCCAGGTGGTCTGGATCGGGGGGGCGGGAACCGTTGTTGTCGCCAACAGGAAGTAGGGAGCGGCTATCGGAGGGCACCAGCTGTCGGCGAGGAAGGGAGGTCCTCTGACTTCCTGTTTCTCAAAAACAAAACGCAGCTTCCCCTTCCTCTTCCCTCCCTCTCGTCCTCCTTCCTTGACTTCTTCTTCATCCTCTTCCCTCCCTCTCGTCCTCCTCCCTCGACTTCTTCTTCATCCTCTTCCCTCCCTCTTGTCCTCCTTCCTTGACTTCTTCATCCTCTTCTCTACCTCTCGTCCTCCTTCCTCGACCTCTTCTTCATCTTCTTCTCTACCTCTCGTCCTCCTTCCTTGACCTCTTCTTCATCTTCTTCTCTACCTCTCGTCCTCCTTCCTTGACCTCTTCTTCATCTTCTTCTCTACCTCTCGTCCTCCTTCCTTGACCTCTTCTTCATCTTCTTCTCTACCTCTCGTCCTCCTTCCCTGACCTCTTCTTCAACCTCTTCTCTCGTCCTCCTTCCTTAATCTCTTCTTCATCTTTTTCTCGACCGGGTTCTGCTCATCTCCTTTTTTTCTCAACTCCTTTTCTCCCCCAAGTCATGCTTCCTTCGTATGTATATATATGTATATATATATATATATATATATATATATATATATATATATATATATATATATATATATATATATATATATATATCTGCCACATTGACCTCCCTCTTCTCCTCTTTTCTCTCCTTGTTCTCTTCCTCCATCTCGCCCCTCAGCCTCCTTGTTTCCTCGAGTGTTCCTACAGGTTGTATATGTATGCACATGTGTGTGTGTGTGTGTGTGTGTTGCGTGGCGGTGAGATGATGCAGTCAGTAGGATGATTCGTAGAAGGCGGGAATTTTGTTGACGGAAGGAACAAATGACACATTTATTGTTCTTACAAAAAACACAATAAATGCCAAATAATCCCGATTCCCAGCGTGTTCTCGTTGTAAAGTTACATTTGGTAACACGAGGCGCGTGGAGGGGATCCGGGGAAGTCGTCCCTCGAGATCTCCTCAAACATTTGTTGGGCTCAGAACGGAACGTGTGAATGTTTTCGCTACAAGTCGTGACGACAAACATGCAGCTCATAAAAAAATGAAGAGTGAAGTGCAACACAAGCTTTTAACAGCAGAACATTACAGAAAGGTCAACAAGATGAGCTCAGAGAGGGAGGGGGTGGGGGGGGAGGGAGAGAGAGAGAGAGAGAGAGAGGTTTTATTAATAATGAATAGCATTTTCATCCAAGTAGAAGAACTCCATCTGGAAAACATGCAGTGTATGCATACCACACACACACACTCACACATGCAGGCTCGTGCACACACACACACACACACAGTGAAAGGGAGAGTAAGCTCCTGCCGACATACTACACAAACACATGCAGGCAGTGAAAGAGCTTGTGAGCATAGACACACACACACACACACACACACACACACACACACACACACTCACACACACACACACACAATCACAGAGAGAGGGCAGAGCTGGTCTCAAATACAAATAGAAAAAAGTGTTTGGCATATTTAGAAAAACACACATACAGTGTACACACACACAGACACGCGCACACACACACACACACACACACACACAGAAGAAAAGCACCTTCACTGTGCAAAGTTATTGGCACATGGAGAAATCCATATTTATGTATTATACAGTGGTAGAGAACCATCAGTCTCCATAGTCTATGAAAGGGCCTGCACCGCTTTACTTAAGGTATTAAATGTTTATGTGGCGCTTTTTCATCCCTCAATAACCCTTCTTTCCACACACACACACACACACACACACACACACACACACACACACACACACACACACACACACATGGACGCAAACACACAGACACACAAGCTCACAACAGCTCCCCAAATCTGTCATAGCGATGTGAAAAATGACTTTCTCGTGTTTTTTACAACAAATGCCCCAAAAATGTTGATATATTAGCGAGAGAACACAGATTATAATCTACTACAATCTGTCCTGGCTCAGCAGGCGAGTTGGGGGTTTGATGCGGGTCGGGGGTTTGATGCCCGGCGTCTCCGTGAGCTCATCGACGCGTCCTCCGGCAAGACGATGAACGCCAAACCGCTCCTGATGACGATGAACGTGCAAAAGATATTCATCTGAAATTAAAGTGAACAAGTGTAGGTGGAAGAGGTCAGCCATGTTGGCATGTGGGGGGTAGCTTGTGTTTGATGGTGGTGATGGGTGTTTGGTGGTGTTTGGTGGTGGTGGGAGTGTTGGTGCTGGTAGTTGGTGGTAGGGGGTGTTGATGGTTGGTGGTAGGGAGTGTTAGTGGTAGTTGATGCTGATGGAGGTTGGTGGTGGTGGTTGGTGGTGGTTGGTGGTAGGGGCGGTTGGTGGTGTTTGGTGTTTAGTGCTGATGATGGGGGTGGTTGTTGGTGGTGTTGGTGGTGGTTGGTGATGTTGGAGGTTGGTGGTTGGTGGTATTGGAGGTTGGTGGTAGGGAGTGTTGGTGGTGGTGGTGGTGGTGTTTGGTGTTGGTGTTTAGTGCTGATGATTGGGGTGGTTGGTGGTATTGGAGGTTGGTGGTTGGTGGTGTTGGTGGTGTTGGGGGTTGGTGGTAGGGGATGTCGGTGTTGGTTTGTGGTGTTTGGTGTTGGTGTTTGGTGCTGATGATGGGGGTGGTGCGTGATGGTGTTGGTGGGCGGTGTCTTTGTCTCTGCGTGTTGTTTCCTCCCTGCGGAGCTGCGCCCTGGGGGAGGGGGGGAGGAGGGGAGGGGGCCCTGTTGAATTATGGATGGAGGTGAAGAGGGGATGAGGGCTGGCCTCGAGGGGACATACCCCCACCTTCACTCCATCCCCAACACCCCCCCCCCCCCTCTGTTTCCCTCTCAGACCAAACAGTCACCATCCACGCGTGGCTTGAGGTTTGATTAGGGTGACCGGAGATGTGGGTCTCTCTCTCTCTCTCTCTCTCTCTCTCTCTCTCTCTCTCTCTCTCTCTCTCTCTCTCTCTCTCTCTCTTTCTGCTCTGCTGTTCCCGCCTGTTACACACTCTGGTCCTTATCTCTCTCCCCCTCCCCCTCCCCCTCCCCCCTCCCATATTTCTGCTGGGGGGGAGTCAAAACGATGGAGGTTCGTTCAGCTGAAACCGGTCTGCAGATGTTGAGAAAACAAGACAAAGACGTACCATATCTTCATTTCTCTCCCTCTGTGATTTAAAAAAAGGAAAAAAGTCTTTAAAATGAACTGTGAGGATTAATAAACAGACATCCAACCGATTTTATTTAGTTTTTAAACTGAAATACGGTATTTTTTTCTTCATTTGAGTCATTATAGGATATTTGTGGGTTATCTTACACCTTTTTTTATTTTAAAGTGACAGTAAAGAGAGAGACACACACAGGACATGTTGGGTGAGCGAGTAGCAAACAATCCAGTCAGGTGGAAGAACCTGGGAGTCGCTGCTCAGGGCCATTATGCCCACATGGCCCCCCCACTCAGCCATCAGCTATCCGACTCGAGTCTCTTTCGTCACATTATATCATATTTGTGGTTGGAGGTGTTGGTGGTGGTGGTGTTGGTTGGTGTTGCTGGTTGTTGATGGTGGTGGTCTGGGGTGTTGGTTGGTGGTGGTTGTTGGTGGTGGTTGGTGGTGTTGGTGGTGTTGGTGGTGTTGGTTGGTTGTTGTTGGTGTTGGTTGGTGGTGGTTGTTGGTGTTGGTTGGTGGTGGTTGTTGGTGGTGGTTGGTGGTGGTTGGTGGTGTTGTTGTGGTGGTGTTGGGCCCACCACTTCATTTGATGCCCCTCCCCCTGACGTCTTGAAAAGACACGTGATCACCTTTTCTTCAAGAAACCTAAGAAAATAATCCTTTTATTTTGAAGGCTTCAAATGAAATGGATTCCTGCTATACTATATAGAGAAATGTTCTCATGCACATTATTCCTACACTCGAATAAACGATAACCGAATGCAAAGAGAGTTACTTAACAACATGTCTGAGTAGTTTATACGTTTAATAAAAATATCACATGCTCAGAAAACAAGCCGTGTGACTGAGAAGCAGAAGAAATGAAATGTTATGAGTGTGTTTGTCTTCCGGGGTCACGACTTTCAGTGTAAATGTTTATCATCTTGAAATCATAAAAGTAGCGCAACATATTCTCGCTCTTTCTTTTTTATAAAGCTCGGCCCGCTCCCGTCTTTGCGTTTCAAAAATGCCACGTGGAAACCACGGCAACGACGGATTCTCTTCCAAAACGTAGCGGGCGTTTTTTAATGATGTGCGTTCGGACGACTGTGCGAAAAATATCTATTTTTATGAAATCTAGCGTTGCTTTTTTCTTCTTTTCGCAGTGGGAAAAGTGTTTACCTCACAGAATGGAATACAGCAGCCCCCCAAATGACAGGAAAGAGAGAGAGAGAGAGAGAGAGAGAGAGAGAGAGAGAGAGAAAGAGATTGAATTAAAGTTTTATGACTGATGAATATTTCATGTTCTGGGCAGTGATTCCCACATTCTGATGTGTGTGTGTGTGTGTGTGTGTGTGTGTGTCTGTGTCTGTGTGTGTAAGTGTGTATATACGGGTGTGTGTATGCCTGCGTGTGCCCCGGTATGTGTGAGTGTGTACATGCTGTGTGTTTTTAACTCTTTTCCCCTCGCTTTGGGATGCGTTGGTATCTGATATCGATGAAAAAATTCAAACGAAATTGAGACTTGGTATGAATTTAAAATGCTGACACGTCATATTTACCTTCTTAGAGTTTGTTTGTCGTAGAATTTCACGTTCTTCGTGCTTCGTCCACGAAGAGATCTGGTTAAAAGACGGAGGTCAGCATCCAGCGGTTCTGTCTCGGCTAACGAGCAACGACACCGGCTCGTCTCTCTGGGCGGAGACGGACATTAATATGAAAACTGCAACTTTGGAGGAGTTTCCGCCTCACGTGGCTGCAGCAGGTTTCACGCTCTCGCTTAGCGCCGGACGGCCTCTAGATGGGAGGTCAAAGGTCAAACTGCTTTAAATTAACAGTACGACGCAACACTAGAGCGATGCGCGAGCGGGCAATGAAAAAAAAAACTGCGATGATCAGTTGATTGATTAATTGATTAGCTAATTGACAGAAAAACAATTAACCATGCCTTTAAAAAATATATATTTACATACATATATATATCTTATATCCATGTATATATTTAAATCCTCTCTTTCCAGCGACTGTGTGAATATTTTCCAGTTTATTTAATCTTTTATTACAGTCAACAAATGGGTTTAGACTTCACACACACACACACACACACACACACACACACACACACACACATATGTCACATCGAGCTACGGAATTAGACGTTTCTGAAATTTTTTCAGCCAAATTAATTGAGATAGTCGTGAATAACAATGAAAACAATTGATGATAATAATAAAACAATAACAATGATCGCTCCGTGTCTCTGCGTCGCCTCGGGCGTGTTGCGTTTAAATGATTCCCTTCGCTCGGTGATGACGAGCAGTGGTTCCCAACATCGTGCGGCCAAAAAAGTTGATATTAAAACTACAACTTTGGAGGATATTTCCCCGTCATTCGGTAAAAGAAAAAAGAAAAACAAAGTATTCATGCGGTCTCTCCGTGGTCCTGAGCATGAAAACCTGGATCAGGGGCACGAAAAAACACGTAGAAAAAAAAAAGGCGTTAAAAGTCTTCTTCTGCGACCCTGTTCGGCAGAGGATTGACGGACAGTTGACTTAAGGCGACTTAATCAGTTCGCCGATGATCCGCCGGCGCCCCCCGGCCGCCCCGCTAATGGCGGCTCGTGATGGGTGTTTAGATAGAGGTACCAGTCGATGGAGACGGACATCTGTTGGCCCCGTCGCCGAGGCTCCGCCGGACCATCGATCGGGCCGCGCCGATCAATACGTCTCGGATTTCAACAGTAGCTTACGCCAAGGGGGAGGAGCAATAATCGATTTTAATAGTATTTTTTTCTAGCTGAGCTTATTGATTACAGTAGGTCCAGGCAGGCGGCGGTTGGTGCGCTCGTCACAGAACATCGATATTATATCGTCGGAGTCGGTTGATCCGGCTTTAATCTTTTTTCTTCTTTTTACCGTCCCCCCGTAATCTGTTTGCTTGACTCTAACCTCTCTGCATGTATATATACGCCACGGGGTCATCAAACACACACACACACACACACACACACACACACACACACACACACACACACACACACACACACCACTCAGTAACCGGGAAAGTCAGGGATTATCCTCGAGAGTAAGAGAGAGAGAGAGAGAGAGAGAGAGAGAGAGAGAGAGAGAGAGAGAGAGAGAGCAAATCCCTGCTCAGTCATTTGAACCACTCGAGAATGGAATCACTCGGAGCGAGAGAGCCGAAAAGCCTTAAAACGTAGAAGACATGTAGAGCAGAAGAAGTGTTACGAATCAAGACATCCCCCCCTCCCCCCCCCTCCCTCCCCCCCTCCGGGGAAAACATACGCCGCCGACAATCGCGGCGGCGTCATCACATTAGCTCCTGCCGGTGATCCCGAATGTCTGTCTGCGTTTAGCGTGACGCGATGTGACGTGACGTAACACACATAATAATGTAAGAACATAACATAACACAAAGAGGGGGGGGGGGGGGGGGGGGGACACGTCTTTCCAGCATGACGCAGGATTTATGCGTTCCTATGCGCGAACGGAAATTGAATGACAATGAAGTAAAGACTCAGTTATGAGCGTATGAAACGTGTTTTTATTGGAGTCCGTTCACTGCTGATGCAAACTGCACATTAATAGACACTTGAACACATCCTTGTAGTGTGATGGGAAGGGATCATTAAAAACATCACCTAAGGATTCACAAGATTTATCAATAAACACACACACATATATATATATATATATATATATATATATATATATATACATATATATATTATACAAATATATATATATATATATATACTGTATATTACACAAATATATATATATATACAGTATATATGTACAGTATATTACACAAATGTATATATATATATATATATTACACAAATATATATATATATAATATAAATACATATATATATATATTTATATATATATTACATATATATATATGTTTATATATACACACACATATATATATATATATATATATATATATATATTACACAAATATATATATATGTGTGTATATATATTCTGGGATTTTATCCATATTAGCCACTAGAATTACTAGTGGGTACTAACTTAAAGCCTGAACGTGGAACCTGAACCTCTCACCCTGAACTTGTCGGTATTAAGGGGTTACGACCAAAACCTCAAAGGGAATTGAACCCCTGACTCATTGGTGCCTTGCCCGATCTACTGACCTGCACAAATGAAAACAGGCCGATGGATTGTCTCGGGGTGCAGACATTATGAATCATACACAATTGTCTCTTCCCTCCTTCTCATTTCCATCCCTTTTCTCTCTCCTGCACTGCGGAGCTGCATCTGCTGCATAATTCGCCCACTGAGTATCTCCCGACTTTTTTCTTCTTTTCTTCTTCTTTTTTTCTTCTACCTTCCCCGCTTTTTTAATTTGCCTGTACTCCACCGGCGTAATCATCAAGCAGCCGGACAGGTTGCACCAACAGCGCTGACGAGTCGCCGGTGGCCTTCGCGCTTTGACTCGTCTTCGCTCTCGACGGAGATAAAAAAATATATTAAAAAAGGACACAAAAAAATATTTTTTTTCCTTGAATTTTTCTTCTTCAAAATTACACTCAAATCATTTTACTTAACAAAGGATGAAAGGTGTCTTTTAATCTGTGGCTGACTAGGTGATCAAGCCCTCAACGCGATGGGGTGTCTCATATATACTTTTCAGGTATTTGATGATGAACGTTGACCTCTCTTCCTCGCTCGTCTTCAGAGGCCGTCGCTACTTTAGTGTTATATGAAACTAAAAAGCCAAAAGAATCCATTGGTACCAATAAAAATGGATATAAAAATCTTCCCTTTACACACATCCTCCATACTAATCCTGCAATTTGGTGCAGAAATCAATATCTGGCTTCCCCAGGTATATCGACAATAAGGGATTGTCTTATTTTCCTTCAGTTTTGGAACGGAACAATGCAATTCTTGCATAAATCTCCAAAATGTCAAAAGCCTTTGATCCTCAATGGGATTGAACTCTGTTTGTTCCTCATTTCACGAACATCTCTTCAGCCGCTTTATCAATTTTCAATCTTTTTTCGTGCTTAATGACTGTCAAGGAAACTTACGAGCTAGAATCCATAAATCCCAAAAATATGACGTACGAGAGTCCTCTGCGGTGTTCCTCGAGGTCCCGGAGGCTCAATTTCCTATTTCGGACACATTCGTGGACACAACATTGCAAATTGTTAAACGCACGGCGCCAAAATCTGAGTCATAAATCATCAACCTGCAAATTGGTGAGAGGACTCATGAGAGAGATAAGCGAGCGTGGGAACGAGCGTTGTGTACTTTCATCATCGACGCGCGCAGAGCAGACCCGTCTACACTTTCAACATTTATTTTCATTAAATACTTTTTTTTCTTCTTTCTGATTTACGACGAGAAGCGACGTGACGCGCAGAGCCGAGCCGCATCCTGATCTAACGCGCGGCGCTCCCGTGTGGCGGTCACTGTCGCATTGCTAAAAAACTAAACTAAATATTCTCTCCTTCCTGTTTCCTGCTGCGTCGAGACATTTTGTATTTATTTTATAATATTCAAGGCATTGAGCGTTGAACTCGCGTCTGCTCTCTGTGACTTACAGCTGCTGAGCTGCTTGAAATATAGCGCCTTGCTCGAGGGCTCCTGGACAAATCACATGGCTGTAGTAACAACTATGAGATATTAAATATATATATATATATGATATAGATATAGTCATATATATTTAGTCATAGATATACAAAATGCATACAAAAACAATACATTCTCTATAATTTATTCAGTACTTATTGCCTGAATACAAAGATTGCGTTGCATAAAACCATATTAGTGGTGGTGCGTTTGCTCATGGGGGATGGTAGAGGTGACGCTGGTTCACTTTCCTTCCGCGTGTTTACATGTGTCTATTTTTCTCCGCGCATGTGGGTGTGCATATTGTTTACGTAGCTGCCTCTGTACTCCCCAGGTGCATCATTACTGAATGTGTGCTATATGTGTGTGTGTGTGTGTGTGTGTGTGTGTGTGTGTGTGTGTGTGTGTGTGTGTGTGTGTGTGTGTGTGTGTGTGTGTGTGTGTGTGTGTGGAAATGGACAGCACAGATTCAGCCAGCTCACAGCATAGAGCTCCTCTGCTCTCCTGAGCACCATGGATGTCAACCGGTACACCGATACGAGGCAGTAACGAGCACAGACATTCACACAGACACACACACACACACACACAGACACACAGAGACACACCCCACACACATACGCACATACACACACACACAGACATACGCACATACACACACACACAGACACACACACATACACACAAACATACAAACACAATGGGAATCACAGATGAATCCATATACTGTATTCACATATAAAAAAAGCCCTCCATCCATAAACACATGGTGCAAATTAAAAGAATTGCACATACATATATATATATATATATATAAATATATATACTGTATATATACAGTATATAAAAATATATATATGTATATTATATATAAATGTATATATATAGTATAATATATAATACATACATATATATATATACTATATATTATATATAGTGTATATATATTATTATATATTATATATATGTATATATATATGTATGTATATAATGGAAGATACATCCACACATGCTTTGTTTTAAATGTATTTACACACACACACACATACGTGCACACAGGCACGCACACACATACACACACACACACACACACACTGACAATAATTGTGTTGCGTTTACTAATAAGAAAGTACCAGAAGGATTTGTGGTCTTGTTTTCTCATTATTTGATTAATACGTCCTGATTGTCTATTTTAGATTAATTTGAACCCTCTTTGTATAAAGTTATGACAACATTTCATGTTTCAGAAATGTGACTGTTTTTATCTTTAAAATGTGATTTATTTGTTTCTCTCTCTCTGACTTCAAGGTCCTTTGCAGTTTGTGGTATTAGATTTTTTTCTCGCTGTCAATCAATCCTGAAACAAAAGAAAAGGAAAAAAACTATGAATTAGTGAAGCAGGAAGGATCGGGGTGTGTTGGAATTACGACAATATATATAAAATATAATATAGTGAATATATTTCCATCTTCTGTACTTATCTCAAACATGAAGTCTGGTGTGTGTGTCTGTGCGTCCGTGTGTGTGCGTGTATGTGTGTGTGTGTGTGTGTGTGTGTGTGTGTGTGTGTGTGTGTGTGTGTCGACGTCCGTGTGTGTGTGTGTGTGTGTGTGTGTGCCAGCAGCCCTTCTTTCTTCTGACGACCCAGCTCTCGCTTCGGAGCAGAGGAACCCTCTCTCTCTCTCTCTCTCTCTCTCTCTCTCTCTCTCTCTCTCTCGCTCTCTCTCTTTCTCTCTCTCTCCCTCTTTACCCCTCTCCCTCTCTCTTTCTCTTCCTCCCTCCCTATCTTCACCCCCTCTTCCTCTATATCCCTCTCCCTCTCTCCCTCCCTCTCTCTCTCTCTACCCCTCTCTCTTCTCTCTTTCTCTCCTTTCCTCTCGATCTCTTCCTCTCTCCTTTCCTCTCTCCCCTCTCCCTCCCTCTCTCGCTCCCCTCTCTCCCCTCTCTCTCTCCTTCCCTCCCTCCCCCTTTCTCCCCCTCCCCCCTCTCCCTCCCTCCCTCCCCTCTCCCTCCCTCCCTCTCTCCCCCCCTCTCTCTCCCCCGCCGTCTCGCTGGCTGCCGTTGCTGGCAGCGCTCCTGTTTGCCGACGGAGGGAAACAATCCCCACAAAGTGGCGTGAATTAATGTGACTAATTATCACCACGTTAATTATTTGTAAATTGCATGTTTGGGTCCGTAAGTCGAGACGCGTATGCTGGCGGCGCGGCGCCCAGACGAGAGCCAGAGCCCCGCATCTCTGGAGGAGCACGCACCGCCTCTGAAGACGGGCCAATCAAGTAGAGGAGGAGGAGGAGGAGGAGGAGGAGGAGGAGGAGGAGGAGGAGGAGGAGGAGGAGGAGGAGAGGAGGAGGAAGAGGAGGAGGAGGAGGAAGAGGAAGAGGAGGAGGAGGAAGAGGAGGAGGCGGAGGAGGAGGAGGAAGAGGAGGAGGAGGAAGAGGAGGAGGAAAAAGAGGAGGAGGAAGAGGAGGAGGAAGAAGAGGAGGAGGAAGAGGAGGAGGAGGAAGAAGAAGAAGAAGAAAAAGTGAGGAGAAGGTAGGCGGAGGTGGAGGAGGAGGAAGAGGAGGAGGAAGGAGGAGGAGAAGGAGGAGGAAGGAGGAGGAGGTGGAGGAGGAGGAGAAAGAGGAGGAGGAAGGAGGAGGTGGAGCAGGAGGAAGCAGGAAGAGGAGGAGAAGGAGGAGGAAGGAGGAGGAGGGAGGAGGAGGAAGAGGAGGAGGAGGAAGAAGAAGAAAAAGTGAGGAGGAGGTAGGAGGAGGTGGAAGAAGGAGGGAAGAAGAAGAAGAAGTAGAAAAAGAATGAGGAGAAGGAGGAAGAGGAGAAGGAATGATACAAAGAATAATGAGAAGGAGGAGGAGGAAGAGGAGGAGGAGGAAGAGGAAGAAGAAGAAGACCAACAACAACAACAACATTTTCCTAGTCTTCAAACCACGTCACCGCGGCGTGGCGGCCATGACACGTCTCTGTGGCTCCAGGTGACGCGGGTCGGAGTATCACCTGAGCACCCCCCCCCTTCTCCCCCCCCCCCTCTCTCTCTCTCTCTCTCTCTCTCATTACCCCTCAGTGAGTCTCTCCCTCATTGACAAGCCCTTATTTTTTTTATCTTCCTCCTAGTTTCTTCTCCCTCTCTCTATCTTTCATCCCTCGCTCTATTTTTCCCCCCTTCCCATTCCCTCTACCACCACACACACACGCTCACACACACACACACACACACACACACACACACACACCACCTCCACCCCTCCCTCCCTCCCTCCCTCCCTCCCTCCCTCCCTCCCCCCTCGTCTCCTCAGAGCTCCTCCGCATTAGCAGTCAACTCCACTCCTAGACGTACTTTGTTTTCCAACCGCGGTGGAGACTGAGCGAGCGAGCGAGGGAGCGAGATACAGAGGAGAGAGAGAGAGAGGAGGAGAAAGAGAGAGAGGAGGAGAGAGAGAGAGAGAGCGCATCATTTACACAGTCATCCACGCCGAGCGGACCCTGCAGCTCACCCATCCCTCCCTCTCTCTCTCTCTCCCCCCTCCACCCTTCACCCACCCCCATCCCTCCCTCTCTCTCCCCTCTCCACCCTCCCTCCCTCCCTCCCTCCCTCCCTCCACTGCTCACGATGCCAAACATTTTATGTGTTATTTAGTCATGCCTGACTTTATCGAATTTAAAAAAAACATGCCAGTCACGGGTACACTCCCCTCCCCTCCCCCCCCTCCTAGTTGTCTCCTCCGTCCACGTCCCCCACACCCTCAAACAACCGCCAAAGTCCTCCCCCCCTCCTCTCTCTCTATCTCTCTCTCTCTCGCTCTCTCTCTCTCTCTCTCATTCCACCGTCCAGGTTTGACCTCAAGAGCCTCTCGAGTCACTGTCTTTGGGGACATTTCACTTCTAAATGAAGTTTTATTCCCAGGCTACACTCCCCCTCCTCCCCCCCGCACACACACACACACACACACACACACACACACACACACACACATGCACATGCACACACCTCCTCCTGACCACCCACCCTGGGGGAAGGGGAGAAGGAGAGAGAGAGAGAGAGAGAGCATAATTCTCGCCAACAGTGTTGACTCTAAAATGGATTATTGCTGCTTGAAATCAGGGGCCATGTGCTGCCGGATAATACGGCCGTCACGATTATTATTGTGTGTTTCTCTCCCAGCAGCGCTCTAACGGTGGAGATTTGACGGGCAGCAGCAGAGACACAGAGCTCGTCTTCATAATCCCAAAGTCAGGGTTTATGGCTGCTTTGTTTTTTTGCCGTTATTTAATATTCTGCCGCGGCTCGGTGGGTGGAGCGGGTCACTGGCGCTGAGTGGGATTACAGGCTTGATTTCAAGTCGAGCCGACGATGAAAAAATCGACGTTATATTTTATTTTGTGCCGTTTCCTCGTCACATGACCTCAGGTGGCTTCTCATTGGCTCATCATTCAATTGTCCTCATTAACGTACTTTTTTTTTTCCCTTGGATTATGCGGTTTAGGTTTTATCTCTTCTTTTTTTCGCGGTATATTTATCTCAGTCACTACTTTCTGCTGTTTGAACCTCTTTTCTCACACACAACTCTCTCGATTTATTGATTAGAATTAAAATCCTGAGCTGAAGATCAGGCTCAATAAATCTCCTGATATACAAATACAACCTATTAGCCTCCTCTTTCACTTTAACGGGCGATAAAGCACAAAAAAGGAGAAAAAAAGTCTTAAATCCACTGGAATGAAAAGTAGCACCACACTTCTGTGAGATCCTGAATGTGACCGACCTCCGAGGGTCTGAACCCGGCTATCGCTGCGACAATAAAACATTCATAACGTCCACGTCCCCGTTGTTTTATAAACAACGGGGACGTGTTATTGGCATCTGACGAATCAACCTTTAATCTCTTATTCAAACTGCTGACCTGCTGAATCGTATTTCACGTTGTCTCACCGGTTTAACGCCAACACGGCGACGTTGACGCTACACTTATATTTAAAGACGTTCAAACGAGGGGAACGTTCATTTGTTTCCAGACCAAAACAGCTGCCGGTTGAGATCCCCCCCCCCCCTTATGCATTTGAGTGAGAACGAGAAGCCCTTTGCCCTTCAGTAAGTGCCGGGCCTGCCCGTCTGCCCTTGAGCAAGTCGAGTCGCTCCAGTGGAACTGCCCGGAGATGTTTCGATGGAGCTTTGCGGGTCGGAACTGATGCTCTCATGCGGCTCTCAGCCTGAAAAAGAAAAAGGAGTATATCTGTGTTCGGCAGAAAGACCCTATAGCTTGGGAAATAAAAGCCGGGGGGTGGGGGTGGGGGTGGAGCAGGGGGGTGAGGGGGGGCGGGGAGCAGAGCGCCGCTAAGATGTGGGCTTGGAGATGCCACCGGGCCGACCTGCAGCTTGACCGTGCACAGCTGCTGTACGGGGAACAGGAACGGCGACTCAGCTGCTCTCTGAATCCCTGATTTACATGAAGCTGTGCATTAAAGAGTGTCTTTATATATATATATATATATAGAGAGAGAGAGAGAGAGAGAGAGAGAGAGAGAGAGAGAGAGAGAGTGAAACATTTGATGTTAATGCACACGGTTATATATATATATATTTTCTTTTTTAATATATATATATATATATATGAAATAAAGCTTCGCCCACAATGAAAAAATATCCATCTTAACTATAGTCATGTAATGAAGTATTGACGATAATCCTTTTACAAAATATATGTGTAGTATAGAATTTTTTCATTATTTGTATTCATGTTTTGAGCAAAAGTGCCATCAATTTCAGTTGTTTGAACTTCTCAAATGTGAACATTTGCTTTTTATAAAAAATAAATGTATTTGTTTGTTTTTTACTTTTATTTGGACAAAAAACGAGATATTTGGAGGCGTGGCCTTAAAAATTTAAGCAAATTTTCCTTTTTTTCCATCTTGACATTTCAAAGATCATCATGGAGAATTATTTGACTGTGGAATTTGGTTTCATTGTCAATACTACAAGTACTACGTTGATATATGTCATACGTCGTACAACTCGGATGAGATAAGAGGAGCTTTAATATGCAAATAATTTGACTTCCTGCGCTGCGGTCCGTCGGAGAGAGAAAAGTATCTCAGGTTCCTAAAATCTGAGACAAAAGAATCCCGTTAATAGTTAATATTAAGTTAATATTTCCAATATCAACATTTTTAACTCGACTTTTAGGACACGATTTCTATAAAATGCATTCAGGTATTTTAAGGATATGCATGTTGCATGCCATTGCAGAGCATCCATCGTATGACTCATAACTGTACGCCTCTCTCTGTGCATCCGTATTCTGCTTCCCCTTTGAAGCCGTGCTAACACGGAGGAGATGGAAACCAGACGAATGCCTGAGGGCTATAAAACACCGAAGACACCTTCTCCCTCCCTGACTCCTCCTCTAGTTGTCATCATGCAATGTATTGTTTTGTCTTTAAGAAAGAGAAGATTCATTAAAAAAATAAGTTTGCACCGCACAAGTCATAAATCGTAATAATTCAGCTTTATTCCAAACTCAGTCATGCAATCATATCGTTGCGATAAATATTCGAGAAAAAAAAATATGTTCTTGTACTGCACAATAACGTTTTTTGTTGTATTAATTAATTAATTAATTGATTAATTCTCACTTCATTTGAGGAATACCATAAGAGTTATACGGAGAGTCCGAGAGACTCAAATTCAGCTGTTTCAAAAACAGCTTTAATTAATCGTCAGGCGTGTTGGAGAGTGTCGAATAAAACTTCTAAAGCTTCATGCCACTTGTTTCAGAGCAAAGTCCAGGATTTGGAAAGCTTTTACTGAAGCCTGTGTTAAAAAAAAAGAAGTTTTCAGGCAATCCGATATATCTCTAAATCTATATCCGTCCTGTTGGGGTTCATTAAATTGATAATCGATACGCACGTGTTGGACATTCAGATTTCTAATGATTACTACAGCTCCAAATTATCCGCGCCCATTGTTATCTACGTATTGTTTAGTCCCATTAGAAGGCTTATGGGCCGTTAATGAGACTGCATATCGGAAGAATATGAGCGCTGTGGAAAAAAAGCGACATTGGCAGTGTGTTAGGAGAGGCCGTAATGAGTGGAGAGGTCAAAGTCAAATCAATACACAGTCCTCCTCGCCTTCCTCCATGGATTTTTTTTGCACGATAGAAAAAAAAGGGTCTAGCGGGAAGAGCGGAACATATTCCTCCTCTGATATTGAATCAATTCCGCTCATTGGAACATCTGATCAGTTTCTTCCTCCAAGGAGATTTTTTGGACAGCCAATAAAATATGTATCTTGATTTAATGAGTCTGGAGCAGATGTCCTTATCAAGCAGGTTGTAAAACAAGCATCCCTTTTTTATTTTTTATTTGAATCTCTTTAAACATGAGTTTTTATTTCTTGGAATTTAATTGTGTTGTTAGCTTTTATATGTTTGTTTAACAAGAAGAAATGGGACGTGGGACGTTGGAATCGCACAAAAAGTATCTATTTATAAGCAAGATAAAGATTATATAAACATTTATTTAGTATATACTCGCTTTACTGGCCCAAAAATATATGTATAAACAAGATACACATTATATAAATATTTATATAGTATATACTCGCTTACTTGACCGAAAGTACATATGTATAAACAAGATAAACATTATATAAACATTTATATAGTATATACTCGCTTACTGGCCCCAAAATATATATGTATAAACAAGATAAACATTATATAAATATGTATATCGTATATACTAGTTTACTGGACCAAAACTATTTCAATAATAAATAGAAACAACACACATCAGAAGTAAAAATTATGATGAAATAAATAACGTAGCATCCAATGTAGCTTTTAGCATCTAACGTAGCTCGTAGCATCTAATGTAGCTTGTAGCATCTAACTTAACTCCTAGCATGTAACAGAGTTTGTTGCATTTAATGTAGATAGTAGCATGTAACTTAGCTCATAGCATCTTTTGTAGATAGTAGCATATTTTGCAGATAGTAGGATCTTTTGTAGATAGTAGCATCTAACTTAGCTCATAGTATCTAATGTAGATAGTAGCATATTTGGTAGATAGTATCATCTAACTTAGCTCATAGCATCTTTTTTACAATCAAATGTTTTTATTTACTTCGCTCAAAGCATCTTTTGTAGATAGTATCATCTAACTTAGCTCATAGACTCTAACATAGACAGTAGCATCTACTGTAGATAGTAGCATTTAATGAAACGTGTAGCATCCGATGTAGCTTTTAGCATCTAACATAGCTCGTAGCATCTAACGTAGCTTGTAGCGTCTAACAAAACGTGTAGCATCCAGCGTAGCTAAGCTTGTAGCATCTAACGCTGATACTGTCACCTCCTTGCTCTCCTCCGTGTATTCAGCATCCCCGTGCTCTCCTCCGTGTACTCAGCCTCCCTCTCCTTTGTGTCTCCTCGCAGCGATCGGCCGGACGCTGATCCCCCGTTACTTCAGCACGGTGTTCGAGGGTGGGGTCACGGAGCTCCACTACATCCTCAAGCACTCCAAGGAGTCCTTCCACAACTCCTGCATCACCCTGGACTGCGATCAGTGCACCATGGTCACCCAGCACGGGAAGCCAATGTTTACAAAGGTAACACCTGCCCCCCCCACACACCCCTCACCCCCCTCACCCCTCCGAGCTTCTCCCGCCATGAATAATTAAAGGCGAGCCGGGATAATGGGCCCGGGCGAAGGAGTTTAACTGGTTAGAGATCAGATCCGCTTGCACCCTTTTTGATTCCTGCCAGGTTTTCATTTCCTCCGAGTGTTTTTCAGAGTTTTAATAACAAATATTTATCTTTTTATTCGTTGCATGAATTTTAAAAACAACACATTATCTGCTAAGTTTGTAAACCTTTGTTTATTAAAGGTGTATCTCTGATTTCTAGAGGGCAGTAACAGTATCAATACTACACTGTAAAAAAATAGAAAAGCAACGATATTGAAATATATTCAAAGTGACAAAAGTAAAAAAACGGTCGAACCATAAATAACCCATAAATAATCATATTTTATATATATTAAGGTTTTTCATATTTTATGTTTTCCAGATAAAAACTGAGTAATACTACTCATTAGACGCCTCAAAATAATTCAAGTTTTTTTAATTTTGGGTTTCAATGCATTGAAAAATTGTATATTCTGTCCCACTGAACAGGGTCACATTGAAACAGGTATATAGGCGGTGATGTTGAGAGCTGCCTCCCTACGTGATGGGGGACAAACTCTCCAGTCCGAAGGTCTTTTTAAATTGGATTGGGGGGGATGGGGGAGGGGGGGAGGGGGGAGGGGGGAGGGGGTCACAGCAACCGGACTGTTTGCTGTTTGTCCGTCTCCGGTTTGAGACGGTGAACCGATCCTACGGGATGAACCGCCTTCACGTCGGCTGCCATGCACCCCATGTACCTCCATCACCCCCGTCACCAACGCATCTGCACCAATCAGGGCTTTGGGATTTAATGCGGACGTCATATTTACTCCTCTCTACTCGATGTATCGGCATTTCGGGCCTTTTTCCAGCCGGACCCTCGGAGAAAAAAGCCACCGGCATAAGCTGGAGTTAAAAGACGTCGGCAGATTTCTTAAGCCCCTCGGGAACCCCGGGGAAAAGGCGAAGCGAAGGCGACTCAAACAAGCTCTTTGAGGAGCGCGCTCCGGTTCTCGGTAGGAACCCGGGGAAACACAAATGCACAGGTGAGATAATCCGAGCCTGACACCTGGGGGAAGGGGCACGGAAGCTGAGCTCATCTGCTTTTGTTTTTGGAGGGTAGAGAGGAGGGGGGGGGGGGGGTCCACCGTCGGAGCCAGATGGCGAGCTGACTCTCGCTGTTCTTCTTCTGCGCGCCGCCTCAATGCACCCTCGAGACCGCAGAACCCCGAGACCGCGAAACACCGAAACCCCGAGACCTCGGAACCCCAAGACCCCGGAACCCCGAGACCCCGAGAACCCGAGACCGCGGAACCCCGAGACCGCGGCCATTTTTATTGACACTAAGGCGGACATTTTCATGGACATTAAGGCGGCCATTTTTATTGAAAATCAGGCGGCCATTTTTATTGTTACCAAGACGGTCATTTTCCTTTTCCTTTCTAATGTTGGATCTCTTTTTAACTGGCAATCAGAATCAAGATGAAATTGTGAATGTTTTCACCTTTTGCTGGATTTTTATCTTATCTTTAAATAGATTTAAACTGCCAATAATAGTCTGATCAATGTCATCTCGTTGAAGCTGATGTCAATAGTCACATGGGAGAGCTTGAAAAAGTCTCATAGTGACATATTCACTGGTATTCTTTTAATTGAAACAGACATTTTATGTATATTTGGTTACTGTAACTTATGATTATCTGTAGATATACTGTTTACAATGCACTGATGATGATTATTAATAAGGTCATACGGGTGTCCAGATTAATCTGTGGTTCTACTTATATAATATTATAACACCATTTATAATAATACACAATATGTACACACATTTCTCAGCAAGAAAAAACGTTTAAAACCAAAGTATGTATTCATTTGGATTGGTCAATATGGTCCATTTGATCGCGTACGTGTTTCAATGATTTACGCTCAACAATATTCCCTGCGATCTGATTTTGACTTGACTGATTAGTGTGTGTGTACGAACGTCTGCACAAAGAGTTTAGAGACTTATAAACAAGCCGACATGCATCATCCAGCATTTAAGAAACCAGCTGTTACACAAAAAGTTAGTATAATGCGTTGTGGAGGACCTTCATTCATGTTGTGTGTGTAGGTGTGTGTGTGTGTGTTTGTGTGTGTGTGTGTGTGTCTGGGGAGGTTTCTTTGTCTTATCATAGCAGTAAATTGTTATGAAACATCCCCAATAACATGCACAGGAAATGTCTTTTCGTGTTGCCGTTGTTCATCTTATTGTAAATAAGACTCCGAAAAGGAGGAAAAAAGAGAGAGAAAAAAAACATAATATATTACAAGTGTCCGATATTAACGGCACAGAAACAAGAAACGCAGCGGGCCCACAGCCCCGGTCAACAAAAAGCTAAATTTGACGCTTGCAGCGCCGCTCGCTTTTCATCTTCACCTAAATTGGATGAGAAGAATTAATTCATTAGAAAAAGAAGGAGGGGGGAAAAAAAGCAGAAAAGAAGAATTCCAATAAGCGAGCGCGTTCTCCCTGAGCAGCGAGCGGCGAGCAGCCAGCCTGCAGCTCTGGAGGCCCGAATCTCAATCAGCTCTGCCTCGCCTCCCTCCCCCCCACTCCCCCTCCCCTTCCTCCCACCATCCTCATCCTCCACATCTCCCCCCGCACCCCTCCTCCTCCTCCCCCTCCCTCTCTCTCTCATCCCTCTGCCTGCCTCGCTCGCTCGCTCAGTCTCTCCTCGCTCTCTCTACTCCGCCGCTCTCTCTCATCCCCCCCTCCCCACTCCCCTCCCTCTCCTCCACCCCCCTCCCTCCAACCCCCACCCCCTCACACACACACTCTAAACACACACACATGCACACACACACTCACATCCTTCATCCCTAGAGAAATCATCCCCAGCTCCCAACTCGCTCTCTCGCTCTCCCACACACTCTCTCTCTCTCTCTCTCTTTCTCTCTGCCTGTATCTGTCTCTTTCTTTGCTCTTCTCTCTCTCTCTCTCTCTTTCTCTCCCTCGATCTCTCTTCTCCGCTCTAAAAAATGTCAAATTTGGATTTGTTTTTTTTCATGGCGCGGCCATATTTTGCGGAATAACTCGGATTTATCAAAATGTTTGCGTCCGTACTTTTCTCGTAATTTGATCCGTCGCTAATTGCAGAAAAAGGAAGGGAAAAAAAGAGACAATCGTACTTTAGTGCACGCGACATTCGGAGAATGAAGAACGTCAAATCACACAGAGAGAGACGTGAAGGTCAAGAGGGAAACAATAGAGCGTAAAAAAGACTCATGGTAACCAACAAGCAGGAGTTCAGGTGACATCATGACATCATCACATCACGACTCATAACGTATGGGACTCAGTAGCTAATTTAAGTGAGGTCATAACTTCCGAGCTTCAATGTAAGCCTACTTTGACCTTCTGTTCTATTTTAGCTAGCTGTGTTTTTAGCTAGCTGTCTTTTTAGCTAGTGTTGGTTAACTACATCTTAGTTTTTATTATTGTTTTTTTAAGTTATACATCTCACATATTTCAGTAAACTTTCATCTCATTTACCTTTTTTACTATTCGGCATGTGTAATTTGCATTAGCGTCGTCTCCTCTTGGTGGCAGGGAAAAAAAGGTCGTCGACAAAATATGTTGAACAGTAAAATGATCTGCAACCTGCGAGTGAGGCTTTATTACCGTGACTCGGTGGTTTAGTCTCAATGGAGGGCAGCGCTTCATCGAGACTTCTCCTTCCTCCGCTTCGTGCGTCTGGAAGAATTCATGTTCCGGAAAGCGTTTAGAGTTTAGAGTTTAGAGTTTACAGTCTAGAGTTTAGAGTTTAGAGATTAGAGTTTAGAGTTTAGAGTTTAGAGTTTAGAGTTTACAGTCTAGAGTTTAGAGTTTAGAGATTAGAGTTTAGAGTTTAGAGTTTAGAGTTTAGAGTTTAGCGGTTAGCAGTTAGCGGTTAGCACTGAGGAACCTACTGAAGGAACCCACTGAAGGAAATCTATGCCCCGCCCAGGAAGGAGAGAAACCTTTAATGTGTAATAACCAGAAGTATTGCCCACAATGCATTGTGTGCAGTTTTTAAAAAGAAGATGCAACTATAATGAAAGAAAACCAAATATATGGAAACCAACACCCAAGAGAGATACACATGGCCCCGAATACATGAAGGGGAGGAGCTCAGTCTCTCTCTCTCTCTCTCTTTCTCTCTCTCTCTCTCTCTCTCTCTCTCTCTCTCCCTCCTCACCTGGTGGTATGCTGCACACTAACGACTGGGCGGAGTCAGTAGGGTGGTAGCGGTGGGGGTCTTGAAGGCCGGCGAAGGTGTTGACAAGGTGACACAGGGCCAATTTGAACCGAAAGCCCCCACCAGCACCTCTTTTCACTACCCAGCAGGCCCTGCTTTCCCTCGGCCAGTGTGTGTGTTTATGTGTGTATGTGTGTGTGTGCGTGTGTGTGTGTGTGTGTGTTAACTCGGGGGGCACGGCCCTTGTTACCGATGCCCAGTCACGGGGGGTTTCTTCACACTAGGCGGGGGGGGGGGGGGGTGACACAGTGATCTCGGATCAAGTGAATTTAATTCCCTGAGTGGAGAAATTGACAAGTGGATGTGTTATCAGCTGTGCGTGTGTGTGGGTGTGTGGGTGTGTGTGTGGTGTGTGTGTGTGTGTGTGTGTGTGTGTACTCGGATAGTAGTATTTCAGGCTAAATTGTCTTATATATATTAATGGTAACTTTGCAGCAAACTACCAGTTAGTAGTTATCTTAACATTTCTAATCTCAAGGTACATATAGACATTATAAAACAACAGGACATAACACTTCACCTCCACGTGACAGTGAAGGTTATTATTATTATTTATGATGTGAGGCGTTCACGACCTGAAGAGAGTTCACATGAGCACCTTTAAGTATAGTAGAGCTCCATCTTCATCATGTTTTATCACCTTTATTTCAGTTTATTGGAATAAATTTGTGTTTTATCATCTCAGGTTTTAATATGACATGAATTGTTGTGTATTCCTTATATGACCAGTAGTCAGCTGCTTCTTCAGCCCAGCTTGTAAAGACAACTTTTATTATTTGATTTATTTGGTCTGATGGGATGTCGGTTTATAAACTATAGTTTTAAAGATTCATTTGAGATTTCTGGACATTTTACCTTCTGTCAAAACATGAGAACTCTCAATCCAAAACATCGATGCAATTACAGTATGCAGCTTATTATATTATATCGTTTACAGTTTATTATATATTATTATATATGTTTTATATATCATAATATTATAGTATATATTATTGTACATATTATTTATTATTATATATAATTATTATATATTATTATGTATTATTATTATATATTATTATGTTATCATATCATATATTATATATATTAGATATGGTTATTATTAGATATTATTATTGTATATTATTATATTATAATATATTATTCTACATATTATATATTTATGATAGATATACATTATATACACACCGCTCATTAGTTGTTATATATTCTGCTGCACAATCACACCGTATTCATCATTCTGATTAACATTTTTTATTGATTTTAAAAGTTCATTCAAGGGGTTAATCTAAGTCTGCAGCTGTAAGTTGATTATCACGTTGAATCGATGAACTAATGATCATTTTCATTATCTATTAACTGTAAAACAGTTTTTAAAAATACAGTTTCCCAGAGCCCAAGTTCACATAATCACATAGAAACTCGACTATAAAACCTTCAAATATTCATGTAAAGAATCAGAAACCGGTGAACTTTCCTTAAATAGCTCATTAGATGTCACGTTTATGATTGAAATGCCGGCGACGCTGCAGTGACCGATCAGATTAATCGACTAATCTCGCGAGCTGCGGTCTCACTCTGAGTGAATGTGCATTAACCATAAATATCATTTAATGCCATAATCTTTTAACCGTTGCAGAAGGAAGGTGTTGAGGTGCAGGATAATTTATTTTTTAAAAGCCTGTCAGCAGCCAGTTGTTATAATTGAGCATATTTAGTCAACTTTGATCTTATTTATATTCATCAGGAGTCACGAGTGCTCATAATAATCAATTTAATGACCTTCAGCTCCTCCATTGTTAATTGATTGTCATGATTGAGGTACAGTTTTGAATCGCTGTTATTCTGTGGAGCCGGAGATGCCCCGGACCCCGTAGTGTGGAAGATTTATGACCCGGCTCTTAAACCAATGGGGACCCTCCGTGAGGCGCTGGACACCGTTTAATGGAGCCCTTATAATATCTTTCTTTTAGCGTCCATAAGGGGAAAATATTCAGCTAGAAATAACGATTTTAATCAATTCTCTCTAAATAAAAAAATATATATAAATATATAAAATATATTTTCTTTAAGGCAACTTCCTGTACTTTTATTGGACTTTTCAATGAAGGCGATTCCTTTTTATTTTGATTTTATTTGATATATATATATATATATATATATATATATATATATATATAGTGTGCCAATTTTATTTATCGGTTACAGAGAAGCAGAGAGCTTGTGTGTGTGTGTGTGTGTGTGTGTGTGTGTGTGTGTTGGGGGGGCAATGCTAAAGACCCAGTTGGCCACGATGGAAACACAAATCAATAGAAGCAGCTTTGTTTCACTGTAGGCTACAGCACCTGAACGCATCACTGCAAAGAAAAACCTCGGGGACGTTCTTTCCACCGCTGGTGGCTAAATACCATAAATCTACCAAAATAAAGTACACTTGCAGGAATGATGTAAAGAAGTATACTTATTTCCGTGGCCAACCGACTTGTGACTCCGTCACTCTACATCCAGACTGTTTGCTGTCCTGCTCCTCAGTGGTGGAAAGAGCTCCCCACTGACATCAGGACAGCAGAAAGTCTCTACATCTTCCGCCGAAAACTGAAAACGCACCTTTTCCGACTATATCTGGATTAATCACAGACTTGCACTTTGGTAGCACTTGAATGGCTCTTATTATGGTACTTTTGTAGTTTGACTATGTTGAGGAAATGTTACTTTCTGTATTATTGTTGTTCTTAGTTTGTACTCTAGGTTGAAATGCACTTATTGTAAGTCGCTTTGGATAAAAGCGTCTGCTAAATGACATGTAATGTAATATAATGTAATGTAATAATTTCCTCGTACGCACCTTTAAGTACTTGGTCTTTTTAATAGGTTTCCCAAAGGGCGTGAAAACCCCTCCGCACACATAACGAGCGTTATGAATTTCAGTTCAAAGAAGGAAAAGAAGAAGAAGAAAAAACACCAAATGTCACTTTATTATTTGTTCCTACCTATCAACAGCAATTTAAGTACAAGTGGATTTATTAAAACATTGCTTCTTATGATTCAACACGGGCTGAGAACACGGGGGATGGACCATTTAGGAGTCAGAGCTCTGACTCCTAAATGGTCTAGTATATAGATATAGATATAAATCATAGAAATGTATAAAAATATTAAG
This sequence comes from Liparis tanakae, assembly GCA_036178185.1. Classification (NCBI taxonomy): domain Eukaryota; kingdom Metazoa; phylum Chordata; class Actinopteri; order Perciformes; family Liparidae; genus Liparis; species Liparis tanakae. The sequence continues at coordinate 7,757,015 of CM070095.1, forward strand.
CAACAATTATTAAAAACAAAGTCTGGTTTATTCATTCTAAACATATATATATATATATATATATATATATATATATATATATATATATATATATATATATATGTGTGTGTGTGTGTATATAAATATATTATATATATATATATATATATATATATATATATATATATATATATATATATATGATTACAACAACTTTGATTTTCTTGTGTTTCTTGTGTTTTTTTGTGTTTATATATATATATATATATATATATATATATATATATATATATATATATATATATATATTTTTATTATTTTCAGTCATATTTGGACCTTCATGTTTTTCACTTGACAGCAGTGCTTTACATTTCTCGGGATGGTATTTTTTATATATTTCGAGGACCTTACGAGTCTCTTTGTTTCCTCCCTTTCACTCTGAGGTCTAAAGGTCGGCCGTGGGACAAACTGCAGTTGGAGTTAGACCAAATAAAATAACAAAAAACATTAAATAAAGACTATTTTCAGTGTCCATTAAACAGCAAGGATTATTTCCAAACATGCTTTAGTCTAATCCACACTTATCTGGCTCAGACGAGCACATTATCCACACACATCCCAGATGTGTTTGCAAGAAAAAGACCAACATCGAATTGTGTCAAAAAAATCTGTTCGTCTGTTTTGAGAAGAAATAAAATCATAACTTAAAGTTCCTCTCAGGATGCAGAAAAAAAGACTTCATTCACCACTGGGGGGAGAGTCACATGGTCCAGATAAATAACAATTAAATTAGGACTCAAATTAATCAGAAGGATGCTGTTAAACTATATAAATATAATTATTTTGTATCTACAAATCTCGATAAGAGCAAAGTAGCGTGTAAAGTAACCCTGACTATTTTGACTACCCTTATATTATCTTATATATATATATATATATATATATATATATATATATATATATATATATACATGTTTGATGAATGACATACAATAAGAAGAAGTTAAACATGTGTCGTTCCTTATATGAGTAAAACAAACTTAAGCTTATCATATTACATAAAAATAGGCTAAAATTACTAGAACAATGCGAACATTCAGGCTCCCCCGTGTGGCATAAAGGTGTACTGCAGTTGTTAAATATATCATTATAGACTTTGGTCACCCAAATAAAGTCACTACACTACGAAAGTACATCGTGTATATCCAAGTGTGCAACAATATACATATATATAATAATATATTAAAGTATGTATTGTTATATAGACATACTTTACTCGAATGCTCTAACCAATATAAGAATGACTATTATTAGATGTAACTTTACGCTTGTATAGAGCGTTCCCATGGTGATGACGCGGATATAGAGATGTAATAGAGGTCGTGATCATAAAGGTGCAGGTTCCATCTTTCAGAACTTTCTGCCAGTCTTCATTTGTTCACATCAACATTTCTAGCAGCTGGAGTCACATGAGGGAGCAGATGTCTCTCCGTGGGGACGGCGTCTCGGCGTCTCCGCGTCTCGTCGTGGCGTTGGTTCGTCGTCTCTGTTCAAAAACTCTAGAAATGCACAAAGAGTGTGAACGTTACACCGTCTCCACACATCGCCATCCAGAGGACGCTCTCGCTTTGGGCCAGTCAAGCTTCCATTTATACGTGTGTGTGTGTGTGTGGGGAGGGGGGGGGGTCTGTGTGTGTGTGTGTGTATGTGTGTCTGTGTCGCTCTGTCTGTGAGTGTGTGTCTGCCAGTGTGTGTGTGTGTGTATGTGTGTGTAGGCGTGTGTGACTGTGAATGTGTGTGTATGTGTGTCTGTGTCGCTCTGTCTGTGAGTGTGTGTCTGTCAGTGTGTGTGTGTGTGTGTGTGTGTGTGTGTGTGCATATGTGTGTGGCTCTGTCTGTGAGTGTGTGTCTGTCAGTGTGTGTGTGTGTGTGTGTGCATATATGTGGCTCTGTCTGTGAGTGTGTATCTGTCAGTGTGTTTGTGTGTGTATTTGTGTGTGGATGTGTGTGTGTCTGTTTGTGTGTGTCAGTCTATGTGGCGCTGTCTGTGAGTGTGTGTGTGTGTCTATTTTTGTCTTTTTGTGTGTATCTGTGAGTGTGTGAATGCATCTGTGTGTATGTGTGTGTGCATGTGTGTGTGTGTGTGTGTGTGAGTGTGTGTGCATGTGTGTATTGGATTTAGCTGTGTAGCACGTGACCTGCAAGGTAGTAAGGTGGGGGTGTGTGTGTGTGTGTGGGGGGGGGGGGCAATATGGCCGCTAGCCTCTTTCTTGCTGATCCTCAGGAGACCATCTGCGCTGGGGGCATTGATTAGAGTGTGTCTGGTGGGATTACATCTTTGCCGTTGCCATGCCAACTAATCAGCTGTTTTTTTTTTCTCTCTCTCTCTCGCCCCCCTCCTCCTCCTCCTCCTCCTCCTCCTCCTCCTCCTCTCTGTCTGTCTCTCTCCTCTCTCTCCCTCGTTGTCACAGCAACGAAATATGGGAGAAGCGCAAGCGCTGAATTCAGCTAAAGGGGCGAAGAAATCTCTCTCTCGCTCTCTCTCGCTCTCTCTCTCTCTCTCGCTCTCTCGCTCCTCCTAATTGGCGCCTCTCTCTGACCTGAAGTTCTTTTGTCTCTGGTGTAAACACACACCCCTCTCCAGATTACATTTATTTTCAATTTTTTTTTAGAAACAGCCGTCTGGCTGAGAGGCCCAAGGACGGACAGACGCTCTGAAAGAGGGAAGAAGCTCAAAAACATGGAGTGCAACGAGCTCGCTGCTCCTTCCACTAAAGTCCTTCAACAAATTCCTCAAAAAGACGACTAAAAACACGACCGGCGTTCCTTTGAAAGACAAAAAGAAAAAAATGTTTTAGGAAGTTACAAACTGGAAAATTATGACTGATTGTCTTTTTTGTTGTAGTTGTTGTTTATTCTTTAAAAATCCAGGTGGAAGACGCCTACAGGTGCGATGCTGATGCTGAACACGGAGCCGCACTAACTCTCTGCTCTCTCGCCCAGGTGTGCACGGAGGGCCGCTTGATACTGGAGTTTGCCTTTGATGATCTGATGAGGATCAAGACGTGGCACTTTACCATCCGGCAGTACCGAGAGCTCATCCCCCGCAGCATCCTGGCCATGCACGTGAGTGTGACCCCCCCCCCCCCCCCCCCCTGCCCACCCCCCTTCACTTCCTTATTTATATGTAATCCTAAAAGAAATAAAAGAGGCTCTGCACTCTACCCGGACACTTTTCTTTCTTTTTTTTCGCCACTCATGAGCGTATAGAAGGACATTTAAACGCCAACAAAGCAGTTTGGAAGCCTTTTTTTTTTTTTTTGGAGAACCAATTTATTTGCAGACATCAAAGGCCACGGAGGATAAGAAAGAAGAAGAAAAAATGGCCCTTGTCTAAAAAAAAAAAAAGGGAGGGAGAAAAAGAAGAAGAAGGGAGAAAAAAAAATAACGAGGTCGAATGAATAATCTTCTTAATTCCACTAAGTGTAACACACATTTTAGTCACTGGAGCCGTGGAGTGAAGCCGGCGCCCTGTCTTCAAATGATGGGGGGGTGTAAATGTAAATTGTCTATGAATAGATCTAAAGGAAGGAAATTAAACATAGTGGCCAGTGTTGCTATTATTTTGTCCACTGAATATCGTAATCCTTGCTGTGTTCCAGGTGTACCTAATAAACCGGCACCTCTTAACGATGACGTCACACGCCGGTAAAAGTCGCGAACGTAATCTTTCCGGATCAATATGAGTCAGCTTGTTTATTAAAATGCATAAAGATAAATGAAAAGTGGTCGATTGAGATATTTGCAATATTTTCTCCCGCCGCATCGTCGTCTCTAATGTCTCAAAGAAGATAAAGTGACTTTGCTAAACTTTAAACTAATTTGAATGAGCCGACTTCACTTTTTTTTTGGGTGGGGGATTATTCTCATATCATAAGACGCTCTATTATTTCTTTTCTCCAAAAACGGGACAAAGAGAAATCTTGCACAACCGCAATAATTGGACCGGTCGAGTCTCCTCGTCTCTCTCTCTCTCTCAATGTTTTTCTTTTAGCTTTCAACTTATATATATATATCCAGCCGGCCGCTCTTTGTTATTAAAGTGTCGGACTTCGCCGCCTCGTAGGGAAATTAGACGAGAACATTCATGAGGAGATTCCACTCGGAGGGAACGTCGCGAAGGTCTCGGCGGCCGTGACGCCTCCCGTCACGCCACGTCTGGGAGGAGGAGGCCAGAGGGGAGATTACCAGGAAAAGACAAAAAAAACAGGAGGACTCCTAAACGATAGATGTTGCGTAATCCCTGTTAAAAAGGGATTTGGTAACAAAGTGACCCCCTCCTCCCCTCCCCCCCTATGGCTTTTCCCTTTCCATCAACACACTTTCTCTATGACCTATGACTAGTATGTTCCACTTACCCCCTGTGGACCTAAAGGTGAGTATGGGGGGGGGGACTTCATATGAATTATTCCTCTGTGTATTCACACTAATTCCAGGAGACTGTAGGGGGATTTCTTTTTTTTTTCATGGTACCTGGCTCAGCTCTTGGCTGATTTTGAGATGTGGTGAGCTGTGTGTGTATGTGTGTATGTTTGTATGTATGTATTTATGTATGTGTTTATCTATGTGTGTATGTGTGTATATATGTGTGTATCTATGTGTGTGTGTGTGTGTGTGTGTGTGTGTGTGTGTGTGTGTGTGTGTGTGTGTGTGTGTGTGTGTGTGTGTGTGTGTGTGTGTGTGTGTGTGTGTGTGCTCAAAGGTGGAATTAATATCAGACATCAGATATTTTAAGTTAATTTAAACTGGACCCATGACTGAGAAACACGAGATGAACAGGAAGCAGTTCAGAGGACGAGAGGTGAAGTCTGTGGCTGCACTTCCTGTAGCGGCCACTAGAGGCTGGAACTAAACTGTCAGAAATAAAAATGTCAATGGAAGACTTTCTTTCTAATTCCTCCTTTTCTCTTGGCTTGAATATATATTTTTTTCAACTTGAGGTTCAACTTTATAAATGAGTGCAAGTATTCAGTAAATATGATTTTAAAAGTAACAACACCACAACTTAGAAATACTCAATTAAGTGAAAGTCAGACATTTACAATCTTATTTAAGTGCGCAAATGTACTGACAGTATAACTTTGCTTCGTATTTTTTACCATGTTTTTTAAATCTTATTTTTTACTTAAATGTGAAAGTGTAAAGTACCAACACAAGTTAAATAGTCATGAAGTAGCTCCGAGGTCTACTGCAGTGCAGTCCTAGGGGGGAAGCCAAAGGGTTAATATCGTTGTTTTGTTTGTGTGAATACACAACGGCAATAAAAGAAGTACACAACCTGCAAGATACACTCGCAGAACATCTGCTCCACCCACCTCCATCCCACTCTCCCCATCTGCAGATACACACACACACACACACACACACACACACACACACAAGGTGGAGCAGCAGAGATTAAAACTGTTACTACAGATAGTACAAATAACAGTAAATATAATCAAATACACTATACCCTTATGTTTTTTACATATTACATATGTTTGGAATAAATATAAATGTAACAGTATTATATGTTGTAGCATATATATATATATATATATATATATATATATATATATATATATATATATATATTATGTGGTTAATACTGCATTAATGTGGTAGCAGCAAAGTTTAACTAAACAATATGAAGTTGTGTACTTTAATTTAAATTAAGGATGACAAAAAAAAGTAGAGTGGGAGTAGACGTACATCAGGAGTAGAAGTACTTTAGGAGTATAGTTATATTAGGAGTAGAGATACTTTAGGTGTAGAAGTACATCAGGAGTAGAAGTACATCAGGAGAAGTACTCTCATGTTTCCACTGAGCTTTTCCACGTCTACATCTTATTCGGCCTCTAGAATCCTGGTTTGTCTCTCTTTGACCTCTTGACCCTTGACCTTTGACCCTTGACCTTTGACCTCTCGGCCTCTGAGGTGTCTCATCCCCGTCTCGTCCCCCGAGTCACTCCACGGCGACTCGCTTGACGTGGGAACTCAGATTCACGCTGATTCCATCCCTCCGTCTCTCTCTCTCCTCCTCCTCCTGCTGACGGAGGAACTCTCTCCCCCCCCCCCCCCCCCCCTCTTCCCTCTTGACTTTTCTCCGCACCGAGATAGAATTATGCATTTTTCATGAGGCGGTGAGTGCGCCGGCTGCTCCTCCTCCGTCTGCTCCGCTCTGTTCTGGTGATTTGCTGGTCGAGGGCAGATAGACGAGCTCAGAGAGGGTTTGGGGGGTTTTGTCAATGGACGTCGCTCTGTGATCGACGGGCTGGAGCTTTGTTCTTATTTAAGACGTCTTCCTTATTCTGCTGCCACACACTCTGCATGTCCCCATGTTGTTTTGTCCTACGATCCATGTTCTGAGAACAAAACAAACAAATATTAGAGTGCATACATACAAATACACACATACACACATGCATACATACATAAACACACATATACATAAAAACACACATCAATACACACATATATACACACAGACACACACATACACACAAATATACCCACATACATAAATACATACATACACACACATACACACATACATATACACATTCACACACATACACACATACATATACACCTACACATATGTACACATACACGCGTAGATACACACATATGTACATATATACACACATACACACATACACACATAGACACACACATATATACATATATACACATACACATACACACATAGATAAACACATATATAAATACATACATACATACACACATACACACATATACACATACATACACACATACACACACACATACATACACACATACACACTAGGGAACATAATCAAATTCAGTGAAGATACAGAATTGAAAATTGAATTTAAAGGAAAGACAGAAACAATAATATTGATTAATTATCCTCATAGTTTGAGGACGCTGTGAGGCGGAGGCCTGGCGTGCTTTCCATCGCCGCGGTAACGCCGTCGCCGCGTGGCTCCGGGGGGCCAACGCGCAGACTGTGCATTATCTGATGAATGCCGAATTAACCTAATTGCCTGTATATAATTACTTTAGTTTATTTGCTATTTGTCAGTCGAACGCAAACAGAAAAATAACAGATCTCAAAATATTTGGCGTATTCTTTTTATATATATTTGTTCTTCTTTTTTTCCTGACTTCAGGCACAAGACCCTCAGGTGCTGGAACAACTGTCCAAAAACATCACTCGCATGGGTTTGACCAACTTCACCCTCAACTACCTCAGGGTAAGGACTCTCTGTGTTTGTGTGTGTGTGTGTGTGTGTGTGTGTGTGTGTGTGTGTGTGTGTGTGTGTGTGTGTGTGTGTGTGTGTGTCTGACAATGTCAATGATTGTCATTCTGCTTTTGTTTTTTCTTCTCATCTCCTCTCACTTTAATGCACACAGGGGAACAATTCACCTACATTGTTTTATTTTTTCATGAAGTTATTCACGGCGCTCATACTTTATAAACTTACTCTCTTATCCTGATGCGTCTAGACGGCAAAAAGATGTTTATTTCATAAAGTCGAATAGTCATGCTTTGTCATATCCAATGTGTCGCGATGACATCATCTGCACTGCAGTAAATCTGTAATAAAATACTTCAAATGTGGCTTTAAATTACAGGTTTATTCAGTGTTTGAATAAGATGTGCTTTTATATTCCCTTATTATTTCTTTAGTTTATTTAAGGTCATATCGTGACTGCAAAATGTTAATATTTTTTCTGGATTGCAAAGCTTATGCTGTTGTTTATGTGCCGAACATGTTGTATGTGTATAATTCCCCAAAAGAGTGCATGGCATAAAAAAAATATATATATATCTATATATACAAGCACTTATTTCTTCTTTACGCGCTGTATATATCCACGCTTCTTCCTCCTGATGCAATTTACAGAAAATTGGAAGCGTGAGCCGGCTGAATACATCAGCGTTTATTTCACGGCTTTCTTCTTCTTCTTCTTCTTCTTCTTCTTCTTCTTCTTCTTCTTCTTCTTCTTCTTCTTCTTCTTCTTCTTCTTCTTCTTCTTCTTCTTCTTCTTCTTCTTCTTCTTCTTCTTCTTCTTCTTCTTCTTCTTCTTCTTCTTCTTCTTCTTCTTCTTTTTATTTTTGGTTTGTTGCTTGACTGACAGCTCCGATTTCCAGAACAGGAGAACAAGAGCGAGCGCGGGGAGAGAAGGGAAGAATTAATTGGATACCGGAAAATTAGCATAACATTAATGAACGCTCCCTGTTGAGACTCGTAATTGTGAAACGGCGAAACGGGAATCGGGCGCCGGCGCCTCCGCCGCTTCTATTAACCGCGTGAAGAAAAGACGCGGAGAGGAAGCACGGCGGCTGCATTTTGTTTTTGTTTTCCTATAACAATGATTTTCTATACAGAAAGCAACTGTAAGGGGCTGAAGGGGGGGCGGGGGGGGGGGAGGATCCATAATTCAAGTATCTGTAATTACACGCTAAAAAGATGTGGCTTCTTTATTTTTTGCGTGTAAATACACACAGCTACGCAAAAAATATGAAATATTTCACATTAATTTCTCGCGCCCGTCTGCTAAATTTTGAATTTCCCAGAGCGCATTGTGGTTTTTATTTTACTGCAGGAAGATATTCATCTTAAAAAAGGATTTAACCTTTTAAATCATATCAATATTATCAATCATATTGAAAACACCATAATCTCCAAATATGATCTTTCTCGTAGTTTAAAAGCAACGTTGTTTAGTTAATTTTATGTATATCTTTAAAAGCATGTGAGTTTTCCGCAGCGTCAATAGGGGGGGATACATAATTCAAGTATCTGTAATTACACGCTAAAAGATGTGGCTTCTTTATTTATATAATTCTCTATTTCGCTGATGGTTAGTGCCCAAAGAAAAAGGCGTTGAAACGAGGGTTGTGCGTTTTACGGACGTTTTTTCCCGTGTAAAATATGAAATATATGAAATATTTCACATAAATTCCCCCACCCGTTTGCTAAATTTGGACTCTCCCAGAGGGCAGTGTGTTTTTTATTTCAAATACTGCAGGAAAATATTCATCTTAAAGAAGGATTTAACCTACCTGTCTGTGCTATTCAATTCAATTCAGTTTACTTTGTATAGCCCAATATCACAAATTACGAAATTTGCCTCAGCGGGCTTTACAATCTGTACACATACGACATCGTATCGATGTTTTTCTGACATCGGATCAGAAAAAAACTCCCCAAAAAAAGAGAAAAAAACTCTTTCACGGGGGAAAAAAAGTGAAGAACCCTTCAGGAGAGCAACAGAGGAGGATCCCCCTCCAGGGTGGACAGAAGAACAGACGTCATGTGACCAGAAGGAATCATCACACAGTTACATAAACACATCGAATGAATATGAATCCTCGGCATGGTCCACGATCCAAACCGGGGGGCTATGGGTTGTCGTCGTAGCTCTCGGCTCACCAGAGGGGAGGTAGTAAAGACGTGTGGGATCGGGCGCGGGTGTTTTTTCGTCGTCTGCAGACCTCGTCGGGGACTCTGGTTGAAGGATCTTGTCCGTCTGTCGCCGCGGAAACCCACAGCGGCTTCAAGACTTCCGCTCGAAAGACGGCGAGGGATCTGCAGACCTTGAATGTCAGCCGGGCGTGACCTCTGGATTCATCTCGCGACCCCCCCCCCCCCCCCCTTTGAAACCAGCCGTTGTTCATCACGTAGTAAACGTTTTTGTTTTTTCCGCCACCCGCTGTTGTCCGAGGATGTCAAAGTAAAATACACTCTTTCCTCACATTAATCCGGCAATAATAACGTTCCCAAGCGTTTATCAGAGACACACACACGCACAATCTCTCTCATTTTCGCGCGGGGGGGGAGAGGGGGGGGGGGAGCTGACACTACTGTGTTCATGTCGGGGTGATTTGGAGAAAGCAGGTTGTTAGAATCCACCGGTTTGAATACCGGGAACTGGTGAACACCCCGAGTTTGAATACCCTTCCTGATAAAAAAAAAATAAAAACATGTCTGCTTGGATTCCCAGTGTTGTCAGGCGAAAGCCTCGGAACGCTGCAGTCGTGTGTATATATATATATATATATATATATATATATATATATATGTACGGCCCGGTGATACCTGCCCTTGTTTTTTTCCCCCTTCCCACCTCCAAGTCGCGGGCCGAAGACGGGCCGAGCATGTTGATTAGATTTTGACTTCGGGAACGTCGGGGTGGCGGCGGGACGCTGAAGGTCAGATGAGATGATGCGAGCATGCGTCGAATGATTAACACCCCCTCTCCCCCCCCCCCTTCTCTCAGTAACGACTGCCAAGTGCCCTTGAGCAAGTTAGCAAAACTCACGCCTCCTTTTATTTTGTTTTACTCCGGTGATTTTCGACCGTTCGTCGCACTCTGGATGTGAAATACTGACGTCCGACCGCATCGGCCGCTCGGCCCCGGTCGGCCGAACAAATTCCCTTTTGTTATGTGAGTTTCTAACACGTTCTCCTCGCCGCTCGTCTTCACGACGGCTTTTTCTTCTTCTTTTTTTTTTTTTTTACACACGACCACAATCGTTTCCTAACCTTAACCATGTTTTTAAAAAAGGCAATTGTTGCAGGAGGCGGGTGGATTTAGTGGTCAAATGGTCAAAGATGTGTAATGTCATCCAGATGTTAGCAGCATAGAGTAAGCCTGATTTATTTAAGATGACAGGATGACCCCCTGTCCCTCCCACTGCTCAGAGATTTATAATCTTTCTCCTTATGAACTGAAGAACATTGTTTATACAAACAATGCTTTTTATTGTATTTATTTATTTATTATTTTATCACTTTATTACTATTATTATTTATTTAGTTATTAATGTATTATTTATTATTTATTTATTCATTTATTCATTTATATATGTATTACTATTATTTCACTTTATTTAAAAGAGATAAACGTATTTTTGATTTTTTGTATGTTCAACATTGGAAAAATTCTAATAAAGAAAACTTTGAACTATGAACTTTGAATTGTTGGCGTGAGAACAAGGGACTGTTGTGTGTTGTGCGTTTGTGTTGATACTCGTGTTGTAAAATTACTAAAATGTATCATCCTGCCCGTGTTTCTCTCTCTTTCTGTCTCCTTGACAATAGACCTGTTTATTAATTTCTTTAATGTATTTTTTTTATTAATAGTGTCTCTTAAAAATGAAATATTTCATGGCACAATTAATCAGTCAAAGTCAGTCGGCGGGTGATTAATTGAGCAACAACGTCAGCGCGATGTTCTCTCCTCAAATGTTAAATATATATCTGACTTAATTGGACGCCCCTGTTTCTTTCCGTCGTGTCAGCAGTTGTGTGTCATCCTGGAGCCCATGCAGGAGCTCATGTCAAGGCACAAGACCTACAACCTCAGCCCCCGGGACTGTCTCAAGACATGCCTGTTCCAAAAATGGCAGAGAATGGTCGCCCCACCTGGTAAAGTACCCCCATCTCGCCTCGCTGCCGTACACGCCTGTCTAAAGAAACAGGAAATGTATCTATTTGGTCAAAAACCCAAATATCTGGAAAAGTAAAAAGAGCTTATGGTCATAAATAAGTCATCAAATGACGACAATTAATATTCAAAAGTAGATCTGCAAAATGTTTGCATCTTCTAAACATTTTGCAGATCTACTTTTGAAGGTTAATTAATCGTCATTTTCCCACAAAAAGAATGGCCTACGTCATTTTTTGGGGGGCCTAAATCATCTCCTCATGGTATTGAGCGCCTCTGGTAAAGTCGCCTACATCCTCAGTTGAAAACATCATGTGATTCTAGCCCTGTAGTCTAATATATCACAATATCATATATATACAGTGGGTACGGAGAGTATTCAGACCCCTTTAAAATATTCACTCTTTGTTTCATTGCAGCCATTTGCTAGAATCATCAAAGTTCATTTTATTTCTCATTAATGTTCACTCAGCATCCCATATGGACAGAAAACAACAGAAATATTGAATTTTTTTGCAAATTTATTAAAAAAGAAAAACTGAAATATCATAATACTGAGCAAAGGGTCTGAATACCGTGTGATATTTCTGTTTTTCTTTTTTAATAAATTTGCAAACATTTCTACATTTCTGATTTATTCTGTCAAGATGGGGTGCTGCGTGAACATTAATGGAAAATGAAATGAACTTTTTTGATTTTAGCAAATGGCTTTAAAGGGGTCTGAATACTTTTACTGTGGTCTAGTTTTTGTGTTTTCTGAAAAGCCTGTAAAAATGACGCCGGCCATTATTTTGGGAAGATGACGTCATATTTCCTCTGCTGATGTGCAACCGACTTCCTTTAATTAAAAAAAAAAGGAAATAAAATGAGCTAATTCTCATCACTCACTTTGTAGGAATTGGATTTTTTTTTTTCAGACTTTGTTTTTAGTGCATCTTTTTTTTTTTTTTTTATTTGACATCATACGTCTTAATCCCTTAAATATGTGTTTACCTGTCAGGTGTGTGAACTGCATCTGAGTCCAGGGGCTCTGCCCCTTGAATCTCCACCTGGCCAATTTAAACCAGCCCCTGTACTCTCCAGCTCTGTATGATTGATGTTTTCAGGGCGTTTTCTGAAAAGTACCACACTTAAATTGGCTGCGCGGGTCTTAAGCTGGAGAGGAAGAATAAGCCAGGATTTTTTTTTACAATTTTCTTTTTACAATTTTTTTTTGGACACATTCGGAGTTGCCGCAAATTGCAGCAATGCTTAGCGAGGCGAGACGAGGTGTCTTAAAAAACCAACAGCGGTCCAAAAGCCTTTGACTCCGACCTGTGTAGCTTTAATTAAGAGTGCCTGGTGTAATCAGACTTGTAGATCCGGCTCCCCGGCGTCGACTCCGTCTTCAAAGAAAAGAAGAAGAAAAATGAGGGAGGGAGGGAGGAGAAGAAAAAAACCATGGAAAGCATTTTATGAATATAAAGTCTGAGGAGGAGAAGAAAAAAAGCTCTCTGTATTGATGATTAATTGTGCCCAGT